>CABHPP010130540.1:0-28626 GCA_902168425.1 Peromyscus attwateri | reverse complement strand
TCCACTTTACTTTTGGAACCAGGGCCTTTCATCAATTTGGCAAGCTGTACAGTGAGGTCCAGGAGGACCCTGTCTCTGCTCCCCAGGACTAGCATTATAAGGGCACAACACCACACCTGGCTTGGGATCTGAACTCAGGTCCTCATACTTACACAGCAAGTATTTTATCTTTTCATCCATCCCCCCAGGTTACACCACAAGTCTTTGATCATGACAGGGCAGTCATCAATATCACTCTATGCAGTGCTCTTGGGCCCCATGTGCAGTGCTGAGCAACTGTAGATGGGAAAGGAAGGTCCAACTTGCCTATCAGTCTCCTCTTCTGGCTTGTAACTTTAGGGAAGGCAGGCCTGTTTCTCTTTGTTCCTTCCTTGAGGGAGCTGCTGTTGAAAAAAGTCTCATTTCAGTCCTAGAAAGCCATCCAGCTTCCCAGTGATGAGCCATCCCCCAGAAGTCAGGGACCAGCATTTCCCACATTGAGCCCAGAGAAAACTCATTTCAAAAATGCACGGTGACATTGTAAACAGTGGAATAAATTGGCCTGGTTTCCTTGCAGAAACACCGGCACATTCTGAAATGACGGAGGCTCCCTGTCAATTAGAGAAATTAGCGTCTCACTCTGTGGTTGGTGCCGCTGCTGCACCCCATTTGCCTGACCCGAATCACAGCAGTTTCCTTTTCATGAGCTGTTCCAGTTGGAGAGTGAGTAGGATTTGGGGGGGGGGTCTTCTTTCCATGAGGCCGGCTCCAGATTGGACCCTGCTTTCTGCCTGTGGTGTCCCCACTGAGTGAGATGAGAAGCAGATGCGCGCAGGGACAGGTTGCGGTAGGACTATTTGGAGCAGGTGATGGTAGACACGGTAAAGCATGCATTAAGCATTGTTCCTGCATAATACTCGTGGCCATCTGTAGTGAAGGAAGGGAAGTAATGCTACCATCAATTTGATGGCTTAATCCCACTGGGCAAAAGATTGGATCCAGGGCCAGTAAGATGTCTCCGCAGCTAACGGAGCTTGCCATCAAGTCTGACAGCCTCAGCTTGGTCTCTGGAGCTCATGTAAAGGTGGAAAGAGAGAACTAACTCCACAAAATTGTCCTCTGACCTCCATGTGCACAGCGAGGGACATGCGCCCTCTTACCCCCAACACTAACTGGTAGTAACTGGCTGGAGAAAGTGCAGGGCAGGAGGTGAGGATGAGAAGGATGGGGTGTGGGGAAGATACATGGATAGTGGACCAGCAACATGGGCCAGGGCTCTGTGACATCTGGGTACTGGGACATGTCCAGTCTGCTGCACAGGGACAGGTCCCCATGGGAAAGCCAACGAAGCCTGGTGGAGGTCCTGAGCCTAAAGCAAGTGGTGTCCTTGAGGCAGCTTGCTCAGCCTTCTTCTGTCCCTCCGCCTTCTTCTGTCCCTCCGCCTTCTTCTGTCCCTCGCCTTCTTCTGCCCCTCGCCTTTTTCTGCCCCTCCGCCTTCTTCTGCCCCTCGCCTTCTTCTGTCCCTCCGCCTTCTTCTGTCCCTCGCCTTCTTCTGTCTTTCCACCCCTCTACTTCACAGTCAAAGAGAAGTAATTTAGTGTAATCGCAGGATTCAGAAGAATGATTATTGATGAAAGTTCCAGATCATAGTAGCAAAGCTCTGGTCCATGGGAGCCACTGCTGACCCAGCACAGTTCACGGCCCATAACGGCATCTGCTGAACTCTCTTTCTGCCTTTTACCCTTTCTTAACAGTGTTCTAAGCATCTAGACCTGAGTCAGTAAGTGAGGGAAGAACCATTTCCAACCCCGGACCATCCCTCTTATTTGGTCTCATCAGTCACACTGGATCTATAGGGAGCTTCGTTCCCCTCCTGCCAGGGGAGAGCAGCTACAGAGCCAGTGTCCCCATCTTCAGATGAGTGTGGGGAGTGGGAACGAGGTGGTGTGGTCTTCAACTCTGGCCACATTCTCTCTCTCTCTCTCTCTCTCTCTCTCTCTCTCTCTCTCTCTCTCTCTCTCTCGGGGGTTTCTCTCTCACCAAGTTTCTGGCTTTGAGTTCTTTCCATCTTTGTGATGTTTCGTGTACTGTGGGTAACAAAGAAGAGAGAAGAGATGAACTCAGTGATAACAGTCTCACGGTGTGGAGCTCAGGAGATAGCTTGGTGGGTAAAACCTTGCAAACATGAAAACCTGAGTTAAATCCCCAGAATCCATGTAAAACAAAACAAAACTATTGGCTTGGCAAGATACACCCATGGGTGCAAATATGACATTTCTGTAAAGTGGGTAAGCGACCACTTTGCAATTAGATTTCAGGCCCACTCTGCAGCTGAAACGCAGGCCTGTACTGTAAACCTGGCCAAGGATCCATGGCTGGAAGGCCCCAGGGGTGAACCTACTGCTACTATTACTTTGCTAAATGATCCTAGTGTCAAACTGCCTATAAATACCTGTCTCCACACCTATCGATTAGTGCGCTGCTCAGTCCTCTTCAAGAAAGGGTGTTTGTCAGTGGACAGTGGTTAATACAGAAACTCACAAGGGTCAAAGTACAGAGAACGAGCGTCCGTGGAGTGCTCAGCCATAAATGGGATGTCTCTGTCACACCCTCCGTGCTGCCTCGTTTTATGTCAATTTGGTGTAGACTAAAGTCATTTTGAAACTTCCCTACATGTTGCCCTGTTGGTAAGTCTCTAGTACATTTTCTTGATGATTGATGTGAGTAGGCCAAGCTCACTGTGGGTGGTGCCACCCCTGGACTAGTGATCCTGGGGGAGAGTATAAGAAAGCAGGCTGTGCAGGCCATGGGGATCAGGCTAGTTAAGCAGCATTCCTTCATAGCCTCTGCTTCTGATTCTGCCTCCAGGTTCCTGCTCTGACTTCATTCACAATGGACTGTGATTGGGACACGTAAGCTGAAGTAAATCCATTCCTGCCCAAGCTGCTTTGGGTTATGGTGTTCTATAACATCAGGAGAAACCCTATAGCACATCCCCTACTCCCAAGGCTCAAGAATGATGGCAGAAGAAAGGTCAAAAAGATTGTAAGAGCCTGGGAAGACTGAGGTGACACTGTCTTCTGAATGTGCCAGGACTGCCATACTCACGAACTCAGGACTGTGGTAGTTTCCAGCATCCCAGTCTGTACCAGGAAGGGGCTCATGAGCTCCTGACCCCTAGCTGAGGAGCTAATGACATTGATGGATGCTGCTAAGGGAGGGCAAGTCAGTGCTCTTTAGAGGTGCAGCTCCTGGTGGGTTGACTAGGCTCCAGTGGATATATACCTGTGTGTGTGTGTGTGTGGTCAGCAGTAATGGGACCTAGTGTCTTATTTAAAAAGGAGACTCTGCGTGAAAGTTGGGATGGAGGTGAAAACACATCATGTGCATGTGTGGCATGCTCAAAGAATAAGTAAAACTGTTACATTAAAAACAAAGCTGGGGATACTAGTGCATGCTTGTGATCCCAGGGTCTAGGTGCTTGGTGAGTTCCAGGTCACTGATGCTGTCCTCTGGCCTCTACATGCACACTCGAACATCCACACCACATGAGCATTCACAGACAGACAGACAATGCCCCCCATAGCCTGCCCTCCCCACAGTCTCACAATGTATTTGGAGTACCAGAACAAGCAGTCATGCATTGTTCAGAAGCTATATGATGCTAACTTACAGTGAACCACAGCGTCTATAATAACATGACAGCTGCTCTGTTTCCTATTGATTCCTGGGCAGTGTATGGCTACGATTCAGCATGGTCGGTCAGACTTTGCTGTGGCCCAGGCACACATGAGGACCCAGCTACCGTCCCTGTACTATCCCAGACTCACCTGTGTCACATCATCTGTCAATCTGTCATGTCCCCAGATTTTTGGTTGTGACAGTGATTTAGACTTTTCTCGATTTAATGATCCTAATGGGTTTTGAGCAGCTGCGGTTGGGGGCAGCACCTGCCTGCACTGGGATTTGCTTTTTTTTTCTTCATTAACCTGGGTTTATGGTTTTGGGACAGAAACCATAGATATGAAATGCCATTCTTATCACACTCCTACTGATGGTCAGTGTTATCAGCAAGATTAACTACTAGTGTTGACCTAAGCTATACTGTTTTAATACATGAAGTAACACATCCAGACTACTTTATAACCGGTTTGTCTTTTAAACCTTATATAATTATTTTTGTGAGACTAGATGTGTTCTCCTTAATTAACTTTCCTGCGTGTGTGTGTGTGTGTGTGTGTGTGTGTGTGTGTGTGTGTGGTGTGTGTGATGTGTGTGTGCACATGTGTAGAGGCCTGAAGTTGACATCAGGTGTCCTCCTCCTCATTGTCCACCCTCTTTCCTGAGGCAGGGTTTCTTACCTGAACCCAGAGTTTGTCAATTTGGCTAGTCTAGCCAGCCAGCTAGACTTGGGGTCTCCTGTCTCTACCTCCTGACCACTGGGACGGCAGGTGGGTTACTACACCCACAAGTCAGTATAAAGCAAAGCCACACTGGTGTGGCAAAAATGGTAACGAAAAGCCAGAGAAGAGTGAGCATAAGATATGGAGCATGGAGTTGGGTAGGGTAGGGATGGGAGAGATATGCAGGCCTTGGAATGGTCGGTTATGCAGGGTGATGAGCTCACGGGAGATCATCATAATGCTCTCAGCTTTGCATTTAATAATCACTTTAGCTCCTCGTGACTATAACAAAGTGCCCATGATCATCAATTTAAGCTTGTATATGGCTCACTTGCCCCGTGAGGTGTCTGCATCTTCTGCCCCAGAGCAAAACGGAATGCTTGATTTTGATGACTCTACTTCCCAAAGCTCCTGAGCCTGGGCTGGTGGAACACCCACATTGTACCAGCTGGGGGATCGGAGCTCAGCCTGGGGCTGTGTTCTGCTGCTACCCTTTCCAGGGAAGGCAGGTCTCTGTGGGGTGGGGCTGTGGGTGTGAGGTGGGACCTTTGAAGAGGTTCATTGACCACTGAATGGCTGGAGCCAAGACAGTCTTAGATGGTAAAGGGAGAGGCCATGGGTTGTCTGAAGGAATGGAAATCATACCATCCTGGCTAGAGAAGGGTTTAAAGGAACTTGTATACTTTTTTTTGTTTTAACTAAACAGGATTGGGTGTCAAAATTCTTTAGATATTGTCCAGTTCTCTGTCTCCCTTTGGGGCTATGCTTGGCTGGAAAGGATCTTCAGAAGTGCAGTTATAGTTTGACTGTGGAACGTCTCCCACAGGCTGGTGTGTTTGAACACTTGGTCCCCGGCTGGTGGTGCTATTTTGGGAGACTGTGGAACCTTTGAGACATGGGGCCTAGCTAGCAGAAGTGGGTCGCTGGGGACAGAGCTTGAAGGTGATGTCCCTTTCTGCTCCCAGCCCAAGGCCTCTGCTTCCTGATTGGCTAAGATGTGAGCAGGTCACTTCCCAGGCTCCCATCACCATGGACTGAGCCATTCCAGTGTCAGCCCCTTAACGAAGAGACAGAATGAAACTCTCCCCTTGAGTTGCTCCTGTCCTGCATTGGGCCACGGCAATGAGATAAGTAACTAACTCGAATTCCAAAGAAGGATGTTCTCCTGTAATCTTAGCTCATCAGAGCTGGACGGGAAAGGGGCAGGTATTTAATTCTGGTTAATTTTGTTTGTCCCGTAGGCAGAAGACAGACAAGAGGAAGCAGAGCCTGTGGGAATGCCCTGCCCACCTTCTCTGTGGGCCTTAGTAACAGCCGTAGAAATATAGTCTCCAGACCTCAGCTTCCTTAAAGAATGGAGCAATGTCACTCCTGAGACTTGATGTGAATACTGCGCGTGCGTGCATGTATGTGTGTGTGTGTGTGTGTGTGTGTGTGTGTGTGTGTGTGTGTTATCTGTGACCCCAAGCCATCACCAGCCTCACAGAAGGCTGATTGGCTTCTACTCTGGCATTTGGAGGGCTCGGGACAGGACATGGAAGGGATGGAGCAGTGCCTGAGGGGACGAAGAGCGAGGGTACACGGCAGACACAAGATTCTGAAGGTCATTGCGCTTTATCCATTGAAATATTCATGCCCATGCTGGATTCACCATGTAAAGAAAAGTCTTGTTTGTGGAACACCCATTTTAGGGCTGTAGTGGCAAAGCCCTGGCATTATCAGGAGTGATGGGAGGCACAGGTGTACATTATGAAGCCCAATATATAGGTGACCTGCAGCATCAGATCTGGGGGAAGAAACACAGAATGGTTTTTACCTCTTAGGCAATCTATTCAGATCTTTCCTTAAGCTGTGAAATACATTACCTTCCTAACAGGCTTTTCCCCTGCTGGTGAGAGTAGCCCATCCACTTTGGAGAGGCCCTCATTTCTAAACAAAACTGCTAAAGGACCTTAATTGAGATCATTTCAATATGTTAATACATCGATTCCTTTCTCCAGTGCATCCGAGCTTGGGCCTGAAGCGCGCCTCGCCACTCTGCATGCACCAGCTCTCCACACCCGAGGCTTATCACAAGCAATTATCTTACCCAAATAAAAAATGAAAATGGAAAAGTTAAATAAATAGCAGGACACCTTGATGGAATCGCAGTAATGCTCATCTTGGTTAACATTAGCCCTGACTTTTGGACGGCTCGCCGTGTTAATGCGCGTCCTTTGTTTAGGCATCTATCTCTGGGAATCTCACTGCTTTCCAATGTGATGGATAGCAGCCATCTCTGCTCTCCCCAAAAGCATATTCCCCAGGAAGCTCCAACCCTCACTCAAGAGTTGCTTATGCTAGAAAAAACCCTGAAAACCGATTTCACCCAAAATGCACACTAACTCAACAGTAGGCTCAGCATTCGCCTGTCGTGTTTTTCCTGTGAAGTAAGAGAGGTATGGGCTCCAGCACCATTCAGGACACAGTGAATCTGAATTTTGACTGAACTGCAGCTTGAGTGGCAGTCAGGATGGACCAGGCTGGACTCTGGCAGCAAACAGCCCTGAACCTCAGCCACTACGGCACAGTGGACTTCTGATTCTTCTTCCAGCAAAGCTCACTGCAGGCACTGATGATTTTCCAGGAAAGTTGCCCTTCTGGTCTCCAGCACCACATCTGAATGACTTTGACATTTTAGCATTTCCATTTCAATGTGTGCTCACACAATGGCCACAGCAAGGGGGAAAAGTCTGGAGGCTCAGTCCCAGAGATTCACTGCCTTAGCAAGAAGTAACAGGCTGTTTCCAGTCACATGACATTGGCCAGACTTGGTCACATGGTCAGAACAAGCACAAAAGGGTGGGAACCTATGCCTGGAAATGAAAGAATACTGATGAACAAGAACTGTTAACCATAGGTGGTTGTTTCTTGTTGTTCACAGATGTTGGCCACAACTTAGTGTTGGCCAGCTGGGACTTCCTGTGTCCTGGACTCCCAAGTCACCTTTCATATGTGCTCTCTGTCTCTGTCTCTGACTCTGTTGTCTGTCTGTCTCTCTTTCTGCTCCTCCCCTCTCACACATACACACACACTTACATTTGTGTGAATGTGTATCCATTTAACACATAAATTGAAACATGTGTAGACTGTAAAGTAGATTGCACCCATTTGGGAGTCACAGTAAGCTGAGCAGGACCTCCAGCAGGCAGTTCCCGTACTCCTGGCCCACAAGTGCCCAGCATCGCCTGTTGTCAGCACTCAGTACCAGAATGGGATATTTGTTACCGTGAAGGGAGCTACACACCAGCAGCATGCAGCATCTGGACTTGACACTGGTGTCCCTCTGCTGTTCTACTTTCTGTGAGTTTGGACAGATGCAATGCATGTAGGAGCCATTAAAGTACAACATAAAATCTGACTGCCCTAAAAAAAAACCTATTCATTCTTCTCTCATCCTAACCCTTGAAAACACTCATCTTTTTACTCTCCAGATTCATCTTCTCCAGAATGTCATGTAATTAACAACATATCATATAGCCCATTCAGTTTGATGCATTTCACTTATTAATATGCATTTGTGACTCCATGTGTCTTCATGGCTGGATAGCTCCTTTTTCATCACTGAGTAATATTCAGTTGTCAGAATGTACCACTGTGTGGCCACTCACCTGCAGAGGACATCATGGCTTCTGAGTGTCGGCAGCTATGAATGGAACTGCTATAAACATCTACAGGAGCCGGGCGTTGGTGGCGCACGCCTTTAATCCCAGCACTCGGGAGGCAGAGGCAGGTGGATCTCTGTGAGTTCGAGGCCAGCCTGGGCTACCAAGTGAGCTCCAGGAAAGGCGCAAAGCTACACAGAGAAACCCTGTCTCGAAAAACCAAAAAAAAAAAAAAAAATCTACAGGAGGGTCATGGTGCAGACATCAGTTTTCTACCCACTGGGAAATCCAAGAGGCTTGGATGCTGGATAATATGACATGTATAAGTTGAATTTTTCAAGTTTCCCCAACCATCCAGAATGGTGTACCATTTTTGCATTGTCTCTGGTAATACATGACAATTCCTATTTCCCTGTGACCTTTGACCCTTACAATATTTTCTGCTCTTCTGTAATGATCCCTGAGCCCTGGGAGGAGGAGGAGGTGGCATAGACGTCGTCTCTCTTGGGGTTGAGAACCCCACCCTCTTTTTCTCTGCACGTTGAGTAGTTGTGGGTCTCTGTGTCCATTGCTGTCACTGCTAAAGAACTTCTGTCAAGGATTGAGGGGTACAATAACCTATGGTATAACAAACAAGTCACCAGGAGTCAGTTTAACACTGTGCTCAGTTTGTGGAATAGTAGTAGTGGGCTCTCTTATAGGACCTATGGCCCATCTACTCATAGGCTTTGATCCTGATAACTGTGTCGAGCCTGAGTTCTGTCTTGTAAATCCAAACAGAAAATGGTTGGTTGCTCCCATAACACTGTGCCACTACTGTGCCAGTGGTCCTATCCTGTCGAGCAAGCTGATTGATATCCTGGTGCTTGCAACTGGGTAAGACTGGTGATTTCTTTTCTCCTCTGGTACTGTGCATAGCACCTTCCAGTACTATGAAATCTAACCAGTAGGGATGACTCTGGGTTGATTCCTTGATTTCTTGATATCTCATGACTCAAGTAACTGGCATCTTGGGTGAGAGGGTCTCTGCATCAGGTTCTAGAGGGTAACTAAGAACATTAGCAATGGCCTGTAATATTTTTTGGGGGAGTCTATGGGTCTATGGGGGTATATCCCCACTAACAACTCCAAATATCTCCTTTCCCACATTTTTATACTAATCTTGCCAAGTGCAATTTGGGGATGGAGCTGCAAAACAAAAACATATAAAATATAGTAATAATCATCCAAAGAAGGCCAAGTGGCCTCTGGATGTCCAGTCTTGGGAGCAAGAAAGGGTAGTTAACAATTATTGTCACCTGTTCATGGAAGATTGCTGTCATTGTGTTGAAAATCCCTTCCCTTGAGAAGGCAGAAACAATGTATAACCCTTGCTGTGGTCCCAGTCCTACCAAGGCTCACTCTGGGGAACCAATGGGTTTATTGGGCTTACTTACATAGCAATGGTGAGGGGTTAGAGACAGGAGTGTCAGTCATTTTAAAGCAGCCATGCTGCATGGATGATGGCTCCCATGTGTCAGTGGATTCCTCTCCTCTAATCCTTTCCCCCATGTCCTCTAGCTCTTTCCAGAGACCAAGGGGCTATGTGCAGTTAGGGCAGAATTGCATACAACTGGCTGGGAGCAGTGGCTGGGTAGCCGGTACCTATGTGAGGATCCCAGGACCCTTCCTACTCACTTCTTCCAAGAGGAACGTCAACTGCCAACAAATCCAGCTGAGATGATCTTTGTCAAGCAGGCCTGGCTGGACTCCTGAAGATGGCAGCAGTTTGGCTCAGAGTGCAGTCCTGTGCAACACTATGACATTGCAACCCAGCATGTTTCAGGAACAATGGAAAGCCTTAGAAAGTCTTGCTGGGTTCTTTAAAGGCAAAAAAAAAAAAAAAAAAAAAAACAAAAAAATAATTGGAATCTAGCAACTGCTAGTTAGAACCACAGTGGAAACCCTAGAGGACATTGGGAAGTTTCTTTCTGTCTGCTGGGGGTGGCCATACTGTGACATTTTATAGGTTTTGGAGCTGTGTGAACTCTGAGGATCATGTGGTCATTTTGGTGGAGCTGTTCTCATTACTGCTCTCCAGCAGAAGCTTGGGAACTGGCTTTGAACAGGAATGTTTCTTCCTTTTCTTTCACTAGAGTTGAATTGCTGTGCTGGGTCCTACGAAGTATGGTAACTCCTAAGTATGTGTGGTAATATAAAGAAGTGCTTTTGGATTTTATGTAAACTCATTTCACTTAATTCTCTACGAGTCAAAGCAACAACTTACGTGTTCTGTACAACAGCTTGTTCCTCTTGGCTTGGTTCCCCGGCTCCCTTTCCTTCATCTCTTCATGTGGGAAGCGTGATTATGAGGTTTCTTCACCATGGCGGCCAGGATGGGGGACAATACGGTGTGTTTCAGTTTTCTCTTCTGCCACCATAGGAAGTCTTTTTGTTTGTGACATTAAGATGTCATCAGAGGGGGATTAGGACATTTGATACCTTGTTAAAGGATCCGACACACAATTCAGCTTTCGTTTCCAGATTAACTATAGTGTCCTCACCCAGATTTTATTTGAAATTTTAAGAAAAGAGTAAAGCCTTGTGCAGGTTTCCCACCCGCCTAACTCTGGTCCAGAATATGTGAGGGAGAGCAGAGCTGGCTGAGAAGGCTGGGGGAACGTCTAGAGAATAGCCAATACCTGTACTTATTTATTTATTTTTATTTTTAAGATTCTCTTCATGAAAAGTGGAGAGAAATCAAATGACAGCATCGACAGTAAATTACTCTTGTGTCCATCACATCGCTGGGAAAGGCTTGTGGCTCTGTGTTAACGATCACATACAATTTTGGGAGTTAGGAGCCAGGGCTGTTGAGACTTCCGCAGAGGGATCCCAGCTGTCCAGGAAGTAGAGAAAGAAAAACTCCATTAGTGGATGACATTTTGGGGGACACTGAGGTGGCTTAGTGGGTAAAAGTGCTTTCTGCCAAGTCTGGTGACCTGAGGTAGATCCCTGGGCCCCCCATGATGGGCTCCCCATGGCTCTTGCAAGTCGCCCTCTGACCTCCACACATCTGTCATGGCATGAGCACATGCCTTACACACACACACACACAAATAAATAAATGTGTAATAACATATTTTTTAAAAGAAGGCTGGTATTCTGAATATAAAGAAATGGAGTAACCCACCTTTGGGGCTCACCCTTGCTGTTCATGAGTGCCCCCTCCTCTCATCTAAACCTATAACCAGCTTCCTTCTAAAACTAAGAAAAACAAGGATGAAGAATCGTACAAGGAACACTCCTGTGGGATAATTGCTGGGCTGCCCCAGAAGAACGTGATTTTCTGGCTGCGGGTTTAGAACTTTGTCCTAAGGACACTAACGAAATAGGGCAAACACCACCAATGTCTGGACAGTTTGAAGGGCAGCTGTGAAGTCTCTCTCTTCACCATGAGCCACGATGGAGGTGTGCTGTGGGATTACCCAGGCACAGGGCCTTTTTTCTCCATGGTGTCAGGCTGGGAGATCACCCTGAGGCAGCGGATGCTGCTCACTACTGCTCTGAATGCATTCGTTTCTGGTCTGAGGGGCCAGTGGTGGAGCTCAGGTTTAGTCAGGGGAGGCAGGATGGAGGTTGGGACACTCCCCAGGCCTGAACACTGGAAGCAGGAGGGTCTCTGTGGGGGAAGGACGGCAGCATTCAGATTTGCATTCAGATTTATCTTCAGAGGAGGTATGGCAACAGAAATACCTAGATGAGAAGATCATTGCTCAGTCCCAGATGGTCACAGTCTTCACCCTGGCCATGCACTTCCAGGGCTTTGCTCTAGCTGCCTTCTCACACTCTTCCGTGCAGAGTGAGGAAGCCTCAGGGTCAGGACATGTGTCCACTCTGAGATGCTGCCTCACCGTCAGAAAGTCAAAAGTCCCTATGTCTGTAGGGTTGGCTTTGCCACTGTCCTGGACCAGGTCTGCAAAGGCACAGGAGTTGCTCTTGTGTCCACACAAGTCCCAGAGGCTTGTTCAGGGTAGCTGTAGGTGGAGGATGTATTTGGAGCTTGGGCGCTTGGCTAGAGTGTTGGCATGTGTGAGAGGCTTAAGCTGTGTAGAATGCAGCTAAGAGGGAAGGGAAGGGAAGGGAAGAGACTAGAAGGGATTTAAGGGAGGGGAGGTAAGAGAAAGAGAGAGGAGAGGAGGAGAGGAGAGGGGAGGGGAGGGGAGAGCTCTGGTGGGACTGGTTCTCTCCAAACCTCCATGTCTCTTCACAGAATGCTAAGGAGTTTTAGAATTGTAATTGTGCAGCAGCCCCTCCAGGTTGACTGAAGATGGATTTATAAGATAGGAGGGCAGACAATGTCATCTCTGTCATTAGCTTCATAGGCTCACCAGAGAATGTGTCCCCCATGTGTGCCCTGTCCCAGTGTCAGTGGCTGTCATTAGATGTTGCTGAGGATGGCCCTTCAGAGATGACAGCTCAGGTCAAGACAGCTGAGATCTGGCTGTCTTTTCCCACTGAGCCAACCAGACTTAACTCTGGTCAAAGTGTACTGGAAATTCCAACAGGGCATTCTAAACTCAGTGAATTCTTTCCTCTGTGTGTTTGCAGACGTTTACCACAGGTGTCAATCATTTTGTGACATGCATATGAGAGGTATGATGTTCATGGTCCCTACTTCCTCCAACTCTCAGATAGAAGTGAAGTTTTTAGATGGATGAATTTCAAGAAGATCTTTCCATTTGCAGCTCCCTATGTTACACACAAATGCCACATCCACACACCACACACATACACCACACATACTATACATATTCCACACATGCACACACATGTATACCATACACATATACATGTATCACACATCACACACACATTATTGTACACACCACACATACACAGACACACAACAATAAACATGAATACATGCATATACACACATCATACACACCATAAATGCAACCAACCATATAGGCAGTATACACACACATCAGAATATTACATCACATACAACACTCATATATGCACAATGTGCACACACTCATACATCATGTGCACCATAGAGATGCACCAATACACATACATGCACTATATACATCACGCAAGCAAACACACAAGCATGCATATACATAGGCACACACACAAGCATGCACACACATGCACAAGTATGCACAAACACACAAGCACACACACACACACACTTTGGGGAGCTTCTCTTCCTCCTCTTCTCACTTGGTTAGCTTTAGCAGACTTTTCTTCCACCTGTCTGCATCCTCTGCAGATGGGCTTTGCAAGAATTCCTGTGCTCATCTTTGCAGATAACAGGAGTTGGCAGATGTTTTTTAATTAAAGAAATTCAGGTTATGAAAAAGATGTCATGGGTAGAGAGAGGAAGGGAACCTGCCAGCCACAAACCCCTGTTCACATCCACTTAGCCTCAGCTTGCAGCATCTGCCTCCAGATTCTACGAAATGCCATTGTCGGGAGTGGAGGGGAGTGGGGAGCAGATGTGGGATCCGGATCCTGCCAGCTCCTGATCATCTACCATTTGGGGTGCGGGGCCAACACACGCAGCACCGTAGCTGGATGTTTGACTTCCTTCTTTGACAAAGCACCCCGTGGAGCTCTGTAGGACTGGGGGGGGGGGTCTTGACATTTCCCCTTTCTTTTTGGCCAAAGACAGCAAGAATAAGACAAAGGCTGAACATACTTAATACAAGTCTAAAATTCAAAATGGTCCAGAGTCTGCTGCTCTTTGGACATTGATGTGACTCAAGTGGGAAGCCCCACACTTGACCTCACGTGACAGGTGGTAGAAATGCAGGGGCACTAAAATACCATCTAGAATGACCTCCAGGCCACACGTATAAGATGTACATGGAGCGTGAATTTCATGTTCAGATCTGGGGACCCGTCCTAAGACATTGACTCATTATATGGGTGCACATAGTCCAATCTGAAGCCACTGGCATCCGAGACACCTCTGGTCCCAAACATTTCCCGTTAGGGACGCTGGAGCTGTACAAAGGTCAGAACAGCAAACACCCTCCATCTAGCACTGTGACCGACTTGTCAGCCAAGCGTACACTGCTGAGCTCACTGTGTATCTTCCTCAGGTGTCGTCCCCTTTACTCTGCTCTTCCCGTGGAGGAGACAATCCCCAGCAGATCCCTGACCTGTCTCCCACCCAGTCTGTGACACCCAGGCCCCTCTGCTGTGCCGCTGAGGATTCCTGTTTTTCAGAACTTATAGAGTGTCTTTTCACCTTGCTGAATTAAATGGGCATTGAACACTGTTCTTTGAACCCCTCCTTCTGTTGGAATCTTTCTTCTTTATGTGTATGTTCATGTGTGAGGAGATACATGTGAGCATGTGTGAACATGTATGTGGAGGTCTGTGGTGATATTTGTAATCTAAGAAATAAAGCTTGCCTGAAGATCAGAGGACAGAGCCAGCTACAGAATTAAACATATAGGTCAGGCAGTGGTGGCACACACCTTTAATCCTAGCACTCGGGAGGTGAGTTCAAGGCCACACTGGGCTACATGAGATTGATCCAGTCTAGGAGAGAAACAGAGCCAGGCAGTGGTGGCACACACCTTTAATTCCAGTATTTGGGAAGCACGCACCCCATTAATCCCAGCACTAGGAAGTTTGAGATAGAAAGTGAAATGGCTGGGTGGAGAAAGGCATGTAAGGTGTGAGGAGACAGGAACTGGAGAGCTTTTGACTGAGGACTCAGAGGCAGTCAGTCTGAGGATTCGTGGAGACAGGATTGGCTGAGGAGTTGGCGAGGTGAGAAGTGACTGTGGCTTGTTTCCTCTAATCTTTCAGCATTTACCCCTGACTCTGGGTTTTTATTATAAGACCATTTAGGATTCGTGCTACAGAGTTCCAAGGTCAACTTTGGTTGTCATTCCTCAGGCACTATTTACCTCATTATTATTGTTTTTTTAAGACAGGTTCTCTCCCTGAGCCTGGAGCTTGCTGATTTGGCAAGACTGGCTGGCCAATGAGCCCCAGTGACCTTCCTGTCCCCACAACCCCAGCACCGGGTTCTGCTGATGACCTGAGCTATTTCCACCACCCCCATTAGGGATCTGTTCTATATGCCTAATAAAAATATAAAGAGGTAAATGTATATAGACACCAGTTAGGTAAAATAAATGTGTAAGTGAGCAGATTAACAAACATTGGGGATGGTGGGGCGATGTATACCATGAGATAACTTAGTCCTGCCTAAACAACCTTGGATTACAAAATCTGGACATTCCATGGGTCCAGCAAATAATCTGTTGTCTTAGAGGCTGGTGGACACAGTCCCTGTCTTAGCTCCCAGGAATTCACTATGGCAGCTGGACATTCAGACCAGTACTATCTGATGGACATAACAATGTTATGCCTTCCAGATGTAATTTACATGCTTCTCTAGAGTTCACATTAAGAAGCAAAAATAGCCAGGTGAAATAAATTTTAATAATATATTTTAACCCAGTATTCTAAAATTATTACTATGTCAACATGTAGTTAACATAAAAGTTATTAATGCAATGCTTTAGATACAATGTTGGGGTTTTTGTTGTTAGTTTTCTTGCTAAGTCTTTCAATTGCAGCCTGTGTTTTTTTGTGCCAGGTTTAGGGTTTGACTTCCCCTTCCTCAGAAGCTGCCTGCACTGTTTCATGGACACTGACAGAGCAGACGGAGCTCTTGCGACAGAGATAAAGGACCCTTACTACTCATAACACAGCAAGCCACACGAATGCCTCTGTTCTCCTGTTCTCTGCAGGGGACAGGGCTGCAGGATGGCCTCAGAGACGCCTCGGCTAGCGCACACCTTCCCTGTGCTGTGGGGGGATTTGCAGGTGTAGTACTTGCATCTCCTGTGAGCCTGAAGAGGGACAGTCAAGCTGACAGGGAGGCTGACGCAGTCACATGGCCTCTTTAAATCTGTCTAAGGGTCAGAGGTAGAGAAGTCACACTAAAATCATGGCAGGAAGGGCGGGATGGGGTAAGCTTATGATCCCAGCTCTGGGGAGGTAGAAACCGAAGATCCCTGGGACTTACCAGCCAGGCAGACTAGTCAAATTGGTGAGCTCCAGGACAGCTTGAAAACTGTCTCAAAGAGTGTACCCCCGACAATGACATCCAGTGCTAGTCTCTGGCCCGTTGAGGGTCAGGAAACTTGAGGGTCAGGCTTTGTGACCTTCTCTTAAAATCTAAAATCTGGAAACAATTGTCTTTCACAGTGAACCATTGCACACTTCATGCAGGTTTGAGAGGAGGTCAGAGTTTCCAAACACAACCAATGTGGCAAAAGCAGGACTAATTGTACCCGTTAGGCATGGCATTCTGTGTGTGCCATTGACATGCCACACTGAATCCTATGAAATGCTAGCTAATAGGTATCAACCAAAATGATAATTGTAAAAATTTCTGCTGGGGATGCATCTGAGTTGATGGTGTTTGCCTGGCCTGCACAAAGTCCTTGGTCTCATCCCCATCACCAGCATAATCAACATTCTAGCCAATAAAAACAGCTAGTTATGAAGGTTAATTGCCAGACTGATCAGGGCTAGGTAAATCTCCCCTTTTCTTTCTTTTTTTTTTTTTTTTTTTTGGTTTTTAAAGACAGGGTTTCTCTGTGTAGCTTTGCGCCTCTCCTGGAACTCACTCTGTAGCCCAGGCTGGCCTCGAACTCATAGAGATCCGCCTGCCTCTGCCTCCCGAGTGCTGGGATTAAAGGCGTGCGCCACCACCGCACGGCCATCTCCCCTTTTCTTGTGTATTTTTTAGAGCAGACAGCCAAGTTCAGCTTTGGGAAAACTACCTTATGCTTCTGAATGGTGGGGAAGAAAGTTTTTATCTGTTAGACCCAGAGAGAATATGATATGCCATCCTTTTAGGATGAAATACTTTCAAATTCCTGGAAACAAACTGTTGGAGATACAGTCCAGTGCAGTCAAGATTGGACATTCTATATCATAAAATTCACCCACTGATTTAATATCTGTCCTTGAACAACCATGTTCAAAATGCTATCCATTTGTGAGCCAAGGGACTGGGCTGGTCAGTGTCAATGAGATGAGTGAGAACCAGCATGTTTTAAGCTTTCACACATTGTCAGGGAGGGGTTCTGTACACTATGGAGAAATAATTGTGTTTTCAACATCCTTAAAGACCTTTGAAATGAACTTCTAAATTACTTACATAAAGGTCATATGTTTGGTATGTATGATACCAGTTTTGGATGTTTGTGTAAACTTGCTTTGTAGACTAGCATGTATGAGCAATTGTTGTTAAGTGTGGTTGGAACAGATATGTCCTGTAAGTTGTCTGGATAGATCTCCATATGTATTTAAGTTTGTTGTGTCACTCATTGAGTCCTGTGTATCATTTAAAAACATTTATTTCATGATTTTATTATGTATATGTGTGTGAGTGTGCATATACGTGTATGTGCGTGCCCCCTCAGAGGTATCAGATCCACTGGAGCCATCTTACAGGTGGTTGAGAGCCATCCAGTGTGGGTAACGGGAACTAAACCCCTGTCCTCTGCAAGTACAGGAAGTACTTAACTACTGAGCCATCTCTCCAGCCCTCCAGTGCATCTTTTCTTATTTTTCTGTCTGCCTGATTAGTACTATATAGAATAAATGTGTGTATGTAAGAACATTTACCATGATGAATAATACATCAAGTTTTCCTTTGAAGTCTATTAATTTTTATTTTATAGACATACAATTAGATAGATTATCATGTGCCTAGACATTTGTAATGGTCTTACTTTCCTGTTGCATTGCTTTTTTTAAAATAACTAAGAAGTGCATTCTTTACCATGAACAATTATTGAACTCTGTTTAATCTAATATCGGTATGGCCATAACTTTTTGCTAGTTGTTCACTGAGAATACTTTTTCTCTCCTTTTTTGACTTTTGATACTTATATGCATTTATATTTTAGCTATGCCTTTTGTACAAGTATGGCTGAAAAATTTTAAAGTGATAAAATCTCTGCCTTTTACATTGGAAGTTTAGTTCATTTATATTTACTGGAATTATTGATAAGCTTAGATTGATTTGTCTCAAAGATTCCATTCTTTCAACTTATGATTTTAAGATGTTTCCTCTTTATTATTACTTTGAGTCAAATAAACTTTCTTCATTCTCTCTCTCTCTCTCTCTCTCTCTCTCTCTCTCTCTCTCTCTCTCTGTGTGTGTGTGTGTGTGTATGTGTGTGTGTGTGTGTGTGTGTCTTTCTCTCTGTCTCTCTGTCTCTGTCTCTGTCTCTGTCTCAGATTGTCTATTCTGTTTTTTTTTGTGTGATAAACTTCACACTATAACATGTACATTTGACTCAAAAGGTATCATCCAGGATTGTGTTACATATTTTCAAGGAGTGCCACTCACCTGTCTGGATTTTTAAGCCATTTTTGATCTTCACCATTACAAAATGAGAGGATCACAAAACATTTAAGCTGCTGCCATTTTCCTATATTGTCATATTTTAATGAATCTTTGCTTTTATTTCAGGTTAGTCATCATTTTAAATCACTATATTGCTCTTTCTGTTTATTCATATTTTCTTGTCACTTACTTGCAAGTTTATCAATTCAGTTAGTGATCATTTTTCTTACATTTTATTTTTATTGTTTAAATGTTCTTCCCAAGAGGAAGCATTTTAGTGGTTCTTGCACTGAGGATTTCCTAGCAATAAATTCTCAGTTTTGATGGTGTGAAAAATCCAAGCTCACCTATTTTCTCCTCTGAGTTTTATATGATTATAAAGTCCCTCACTTTTTGTCACTATTGTGCCCTCACACTTGAGTGATAGGTTGACTGGGTATAGAAGTCTAGGTTCACAGGTGCGTTAGTCTCCACTGTGCCCTCACGCTTGAGTTACAGGTTGACTGGGTATAGAAGTCTAGGTTCACAGGTGCGTTAGTCTCCACTGTGCCCTCACACTTGAGTGACAGGTTGACTGGGTATAGAAGTCTAGGTTCACGGGTGCGTTAGTCTCCATTGTGCCGTCACTCTCAAGTGATAGGTTAACTGGATGTAGAAGTCTAGGCTCTATCTCTCCCACCCCCCAAGGAACTTAAAAATACTTATCCCTGGCCCTGAAATCCTCTTCTCTCAGTTTGTGACACTGGACCTGTAGATTGTGCTTCTCCCCACCCTCAGGCTCAGCCGATAGAGGGCGCTAGAGGGATGCCGTGAGGCTGGGGCAGGAAGCAGGAAGAAGCAACCTTTTCCTGTTGGTTCACAGTTCCTCATTCAGCATGACTCCCTCCAGCCCACTTCTCCATGGCCACATTAGAGCATGGATCTCAACAACCTTGGCTCAGCAGTGGCCAGTTGATCACATCAGCAGGCACGCTGTTGCTATGGCAGCCGTGGCTCCTCCTCCGTGGTCTGCATTTCACTGTTGCAGGGCTCCTGCCTCTGAGTTTCTGATTTCCTCACCCATTCACTGTCCTCTCCAACCCATGGACAGTGCTTTATCAACTCTAACCTTTAGCGTCTGCTTTGCCCACTTGCTGGCTGGTCACCTGTTATTAGTTAATTATTTATTACGTTAAAATTTTTCTGCCTGACTTACAGGTTTGCCTTCAATTTCTTGATTGGACTCTGACTGATGAAATACTATTCTGCTGCCTTCGGTAATATTTTATTGCTGTACAAAAGTGTGTTATCAGCAAAAGGCCCAAATAGACACTCCGCCGAAAAAGATATATAACGGATAATAAGTTTACGAGAACATGACGATATTGGTTATCAGAGATGTGCAAATTAAAACCACAGTAAGATGTCATGACAGCCACCTGAACTAAGACATCCAGGAGGAAGTGTAGCGATAGTTATAACTTTCTTTGAGATGTATGCACACACACACACACACACACACTTCATACACACCACACACACCACACACACACACACCACACACCACACACACCACACATACACACAGCACACACATACACACAGCACACACACCACACAGCACACACACCACACACACACCACACACACACACACACACACCACACACCACACACACCACACACACACACAGCACACACATACACACAGCACACACACCACACAGCACACACACCACACACATACACCACACACACACACCACACACACACCACACATACACACCACACACACACACACACACACACACACACACACACACACCACACATCCACACAGGATCCCAAATAAAATACAACAAATAAAATAAATAATTAATGGATAAATCTATGTATAGATAAATGGAGAATTATATTGTAAAGAAAATACTAGAATGTTATTGTCTAGTTGTTATAGGTATTTATGGTAATGTTTTATCAATTTTGCTCTGTCATTAGAGATTTTATAATGAAATGTTAGAAAAAAATGGCTGCTGTCAGTCTAATAGTTATTTTTCAAAAAAGTGATCTGTTTTCTCCATGATTTTAATAGTTTGTGTGATGTGTGTGTGTTTGTTCATGTGTTTGTGTATAAGTCTGTGTTTTCATTTGTGTATGTGTTTGTATGTTGGGCATATGTGTATGTACGTTTGCATGTGTGTTTGTGTGTCTGTGTGTGTACATGTATGTATCTGTGTGTGTGTGTGTGTGTGTGTGTAAGTGCATGTTTGTATGTGTGGGGATATGTGTGTGTATGTGTTATGTTTGTATATCTGTGTGTGTATATGTATGTATATGTATGTGTGTATGTGTGTGTGTGAGTATGTTCTGCAATTTCACAGCAACACATTAAAGTACTAATTTACTTTTTTGCACTCAGCTCAGGCTGATATATTTTTTCTCTAATTATCAAAATTTAGCCTTTATCTTTGAATATTGCTTTTCTTCTCTTTTTCTGGAATTCTCACTAGATCTGTGTTGCAATGCTTCTTATCATCACTCTCATATCTTAATCTGTATTTCGTATTTCTCTGTTTTCTTGTCTACCCTGACAGTGCTGTTGCTCTCTCTCTAACGTTACAATTCGGCTGCTCCAGATCGTCCCTCCTCAGACCCACTTTCCAGTCTCCTGACTCTCTTTTCAGCTGTGTCAAGACTGTTGGAAAGTCACGACTATCGTTTCACTTCCAGAAACTCTCGCTTCCTTCATGGGGGCATCATTCTAGCGTTATTTTGCATCTTAATCCTGGTAGCTTGAATGGACGTTCCCAGGGTTAGCACATGCTGCCTGTCCGCTCCTGCTCACTGTGGATTGCTTCTTCATACATTTGGAGAGTCCTGTGTGCGGAGTGGGCATTGTCTGGGGAACTTTTCCAGCTTGAGGAAAGCTCTGAGCTTCTAGAGAAAAGTCTCCATTTGTTTCTGCCAAGCACACTGGGGTCATAGGCCCTGATCACTTTTCACGTTAATTTTCTAATCACACATCCAGAATAACAGAACTCAAACTCCTATGAAGGTGCACTGGCTCTCAGGAGTTTCAACAGGGTCGGGGGGGGGGGGGGTGTTTCTCATTTTCTTTTTTCTTTTTCTGGAGCCTCGCATGAGGCAGCTCTTTCTGAACTGGCTTTCCGAGTGCAAACTCTGGGGCAGCACTTGTGGCTCTGAGTGTTTGTGGAGGGCCAGGGAGGCTTGCCGCTCACCGAACATCAGGAGGACATTTGCACCCAAGTCCTTGCATGACCAGACCCAGCAGCTCTCCCACCAACACTGCAGTATCAGCTCGGGGTTTCTGTTCTGAGTCCCTGGAAATTTCCCTCACTGTCTTATAAACACAGTTATTACTTTTCAAAGACTCTTCAATATAATCTATTCAGCATTTCCTAGGTGTTTCATATTGGGAGTGACTTCAAGCAGTCTGATTGTCTATAGTACCGGAAATGAAAGCCAGCTTAGCCACTTCACACAGATTATTTTTATCATTCCTTCATAACTATCCAAGGAGAGATGTATGATTTTCGCAGGAACCATAGGCATAGAGCAGTTAGTTAGCTGTCTCTCTGGGTCTTAGAAGCGGGTGAATGTGGCACAGTAGGATTCCCCCACTGTCTACCTGATTCTTAAGTCTGGCCTTTGTCCTCCGTGTCACAAGGGTACAGCGCTTCACTCTGGGCTGGGAGGCTACTCTGAGTGGGAGCCACTGAAGTTAGTGAGTACCGTGGAAAGAACCTCACATCCAGGTGTGTGTTGTCATTTTCTCATTCTCCAAGTCCTCTTGCTAAGAAGTAGGTGCCTTTGAATTTCTCCTACTGTCCTTCACATCTGACACTTGGACTGGCTGGGAGAACATATCTGATGTATGGGATGGCTCCCATGTGCCCCTCTGCTGCCTGATAAGAACATCCTGTTTCTGAGCCATAGGGTCCCTTTGTCTCCTGTTTTGTCCCCCCCCATTGTTTTATTGAAGTTATTTGCCATTGTTTGCAGATATGAGAGGTGATAAGCCTGCTGTGCGGTAGTATGCTACCTGCCCACAGCTGCCTTGGTTTGCTAGGATAACGGGTTTCCTGGGACGTGGATGCTCAGTTCTGGAAATGGGAGAATTCTGGGCCAGCCAGCACAGACCCTCTGGGGCTTGTCTTCTGGTGTCCAGATTTCCCCAGAGATGAAAGGAAAGGAGTCTGTGGTGGGAGGAGGTGTCCGGAGGATAGAAGACTCACTTTCGGGTACATGTGGGATGAAATAAAGCTTCCCAGGTATTCCCCAGCTGTTGCTAGTTACGTCCCAGTGGATGATGGAATGGTCCGAAGGACACCGTCTGAGCAACGGGGGAGGGGACTAAGATTTATGGAGCAGGCTGTCCTGTGCCAGGTGCTTGGTTAAAGCCACAGTCCATATGATGTCATGAGACAGACAACATTAGGACATCTAAGAAGGAGACTGGAGCTCTGCACGGTCCATACCATGGCTTTGCACAGGATGATGTTCAGACTCAGACCTGGTGGGCCTGCACCAGTGCTGGGGACGTTTCTAGCTGTCTGTGCTGAGGCTGAGCACCGCTGCTCAGAACTGTGGAACTGTGGGCCAAGGAGGAAAAGAGGACAGGGGCGGGCTCTGCTAACTGTCCCGGGCCTTGAAAAAGCTTACTAAAGGGAAGTAGCAGATGTTCCAGCAGCCTGAGAGCTCCAGGGAAGTGGGCAGGAGCACACAGGCACTTTTAGCTGGCAGGTTTTAGCTTCTCACAACCTGTGTCTACCTCTGTCTTGCTTTGGTCTGTCTGTCTGTCAGTCTGTCTGTCAGTCAGTCTGTCTATCTGTGTATCCCCAGTCTGTAGAAGTAGTTTTCCTGTCCAGAGTTCCTTGTGGTTCTAAAGCCTTTGCTGTTTGGTTTGAGACCAGGAGCTCAGCTTATCACATGCCCACCTGCTCATCTCCTGAAAACCAGCGTCCCCACTGCCTGCCTGTCACACTGTAAACGCTGTATCAATATTAAGCATCATTAGGGCACCCTTTCTTGATAAGTACATCCTCAGGACCTAATGATCACGGTGCTTTTAAAAGCTTTTCCTAATATTTACCCAGTGCACTTCCTTCTATTCTCTTTGCTGTGTTTTTCTCTAACAGCTGTGTGGGGGAACAGGAGGCTCTTTTGTGCGGACTCCTAAGTCACCTGGACTTATTTTCTGTGTCCAGAGCTGTTATGCTTGGCAGCAAGCTCTTTTTCTTTTTCAAATACGAGTGGGTATTTGATATAATAGATTATTACACGTTTCGGCATATAAATTACTAGGTCTTAGAAGCAAGAAATGAGTAATTTTGCCCAGAGGTAATATAACAGCTACTGTAGACTCAGTAAAATCAATTAAACAGATCATGTATGGTCAGGGCAGAAGCCCAGGACCACTACCTGAACAGCATTCAGCAGCCCTTGCCCCAGTTAATCATGGAACAAACCAGAGGTGAGTTTGAAGCATTATCTAAGTGCTGGGACAAAAAAAAAATTAAACACCCAGCCCCCAAAGAAAACAGAGAGTCTCCCCAAATCCCTTTCAGGGAAAGTTAATTAAAATTGTGATTTTTTTCATCAATAAATGCAAGTGTTAGGAAGGTGGCCCCCTTAGGAAGCCAGTGTATTTGGATCTGGGAACCTGAGAGGTGACCTGTACAGTTGTGTCTAGGAGGCAGGGAGTGAGAGGCAGCAGGCAGCACCAGCAGATGGGGAAGACTGCCTTCAACTGCCAGCTAAGTGGCACGGGTTGGAGACAGGGCTGTGTAGGTACCCATGCCTGCTGCTTACTGGTGGAAAGGGTCGGGGCGAGTTACGTCACCGAGTTTCAGTTTTCTCATCTGTGTTAGGGAAGCTCACTGTGATGGTAAATATTGGTTGTCAACCTAAGAGCATCTGGAGTCACCTAGGAGACAAATTGCTGGATTTGTGAGGGGGTTTCTGGAGCAGGTTGAGGTGCAAAGTCCTGTCCCTGATGCGGTTGAGCTCCTGGGATGAATAAAATGGAGAAAGTGAGATGAGCACCAATCTTGTCTCTCTGTCCTCAGGCTGCAGATGCGAAGGGACAGACTGATTTGTTCATGTTCCCACCGCCATGGTGTCCCTACTCTGACAGACTGTACGCTTGAATCAGGAAGCGAAAGCAACCCTCCTTCCCAAGTTGCTTTTGGGGCACATTTTCCTTCAGTGATGAGAAAATAACTAAAACATTTGCTGACACTTTAAACAGGACTACTGTTAACATTAAAAGAAATGTCGCCTCTGAAGCACCTGGCACATAGTAGGCATGCAAGATCACGGCCATGATCTTCTAACACCATACCTCTTGAAAGAACTGAATGCTTTTCTCTCCCTCTGGGACATTTCCACAACCATGCTGGAAAGCTCACAGTTCTGGGGCCTAATTCCATCCTCTGTCCTGTGTCCCAGCTGAAAACAAGACTCCAGTTTTCTGTGCTCCTCAAAGGAGAATCCGTGGAGATAGCCATACTCTCTGTCCAGGATAGAAGACCATGTGCGACCCTGGCATCTTTGCCAGCAGGGACCCTTTCTTTTGCCTCTGTAATTCAAAGAGGACCCCTGGGTCACTGGGTGAGCGTCATCTGGCCTGTGAGTTCTCTGGGCACTTGTCCATTTTTTATCTAGTAAGCCAAAAATGGATTGGCCCTGGTCAAATGCACGGGGAGGGTGAGACGAGCTCATGAACCTCAGCACTCTAGCCCTTCCCTGTGCCACCAGAGGGGGGGCAGCGTTCCCCACAACACTGACCCCACCCCTCTTCCCTGTCACCAGGAGACCCACCTAATGAGAATGGGTGGATCAAAGTGAACTTCTTTTATGAAAGCACGAGGGAAAGATACTATAAAATAACTCTGTCAGAAACCAAAGTTAATGTCAGCGTCTGATAATTAACACTATCAGGCTTGACAGCAGAATATGCTAAATAAATTAGTCCTTAAACGCTTGTGTCTTCCAATTATAGGTTTTTGGTTTAATAATTGCTTCCCAGAATAGATGGATTGCTTCAATATTCTGCTTACTTTTGCCTGTAAAGATGTGGCCTTCATCATAAGCTAATATTAAATAGAAGTAGTTGCTCATCTCTGCCTCTACCTGTACAATGGAGGGCCCTTTTGAATGACATTTAAAGGGATTTATGAGAATTATTTTGATGTGATTCAACCAGATGTGTGTGTGTGTGTGTGTGTGTGTGTGTGTGTTTTCTTTTATATCTTTTTGACAGGATCTCATATATCTTCGGTTGGCCTAAAATTTACTATGTAGCTCAGGATGACCTTGAAATTCTGATCCTCTGTATATGTGTCCCAAATGCTGGGATTACAAATATGTACTACCTCACAGTTTTATTTGGTGTTGTGGGTTGAGCTCAGAGCTCTGTGCATGCCTCACCTATGGCCATCATATATCTTCTTAGGGAAGAGGACCAGCCTGTGAAGGGGACGATGATGTTAATTGTTGGTCTCAGGAGGGGAGGAGTTACAGTCAGTGCACTGAGAACTGGAAGGGCCTGGAAGGGCCTGGAGGTGTCAGGAAAGCTCCACTGTGCAAATGCCTTAGCCGGTGAACTCTGGGAAGCAGGGAGGAGGCGAGGGCAGGTTTTCGGTGAAGAGACCTGGCTCTGGGAGACAGGGACAGGGAAGGCCAACAGGAGCCCAGAGTCTCAGCAGTGGCCAGGCTCCCTGAAGGGACCTCAGCACCAAAAGCATCCCACATGTTCAGAGTCCCTGTGTCCCTTTGGACCATCCCTCACCAGCTCATCATTAGCTACTAGCCAAGAAGCCAGAATCACAGAGTTGGTTCACCTGAAGCTGGTGATCTCTGCTTGTTTTTAGGCCCAGGACACAGCAGAGCCATGGGGGCATTTTGGAGACATACACCCAGGGGTATCACTTCAGGTCGTCTCTAGAACCTTGGGTTGGAGAGTAGGGTGGGCATCTCAGCCCCTCCCGATAACTACAATGTCCCCATCTCCCCAGAGGCTGAGGACCTCTGGTCTCTAAGCTTTCTGTTGGCTCCTCCTGATGTGGCTAACGTCTGTCTATAGTGGATGTGGAAGGAAATCAGCATGCAACAGGAGCCCAGAACAGGTTCACCCGTGGAGGTTGCCAGGTGGGGTGGGCAGCCATGATTCCACAGGCTCCAGGGGCTAAGCCTTAGGGCAGGCGATTGGAGTCATGATTCTGTCCGACAGATCCCCACACTAATTCTGCAGAAGGACTTGCTGACTGAGTATGATAATGTGTCTTCCATGCCCAGGAGAGATGTCTGCTGATGTCCTCCAAGGCAATAACCTGGTGCTTTGAAACAAACCCACACAAAGGAAGCAACAGACACAGACTTTGACAAAAATATACTCTGGCCTACTCTCTCTGCTTCTCGGATTGGGGAGATGTTATTATGTTCCAGCTACACTGAAATGAAACACATTTTAAAGTTTTTTTTTTTTAATAATGGAAAAAGCAGATAATCCAAAGTGACCACAATTTGAAAAGTAAATGAATTTCTTATTTTTTTTAAAATCAGGAAATAGTTTCATTGTTTGAATTTAGATATAATCAAGCCATTGATTTACCCTCATTAAAAAGTGAGTCTTTATCAGAGAAGCAGTGGCCTGGTGATTGAGCAGGGCACAGTGACAACGTACGGATGTTGGGGAGACATGGTCTTTATGCAACTTCAGAATATTAATATTTTTATAAAAAGATAAAGATTGGGATTAGTGAGTGGCCGCCATAGGAAGTATAGGGAATGCCCCCTCCTTTTCCTGGAACTCCCATCTTGACAATATTGTGTTGCTTAGGAACTAACAAAACATGTCTCTCCCTGTCTCTGTCTGTCTCTCCCTGTCTCTGTCTCTCCCTGTCTCCCCCTATCCCCCTTTGTGCCCTGATATTTTTCCAGGCTGGCAGCTGCAAGGGAAACAATGTGATTTGGTTAGGGACAGTGTCCTGCTCGCAAGTCTGGAACCAAACAGATAAGAACTTGTATGTCAGAATACAAAGTTTACTTAGTGCAAGTCAGAGGCGTTTGATGTTGCCTGCCCAATCTGGCCCCACATCTTTGAAGTTCTATGACACATGCTAGGGCTCTGTCAATAAGAAACAGGCCTTTCTTCCTGCTAGCTCACACATCTGCCTCCTGGGAACGCCCCTGTGAAGGCAGGACATGATGGCTCCAGGCTGTTACATCAGTAGCAAGAGGGGCAATGGTTAAGAAATGGAAAGTGTTTAAGAAAACCCCTAAGGACCAGCAATGGGGATTGCCTGGGAAAAGATGGGCCTGATCAGAGCTCTCTGACCAGAGACTAGCCAGGCCAGCCTCTTCCGGAGGCTGTTTACACAGGGCTGCTGAGTCACGTGAGATCTGCTCTCTTTATCTGGGGCACTGGCTGTTACTCAGTGAAAAGGCACATGGGTTTGTAGTGTCGCTCTGCAGTGTCATTTAAACTGCTCGGTAAATGGCTTATTTGTCAAAGAATATTGCTTTTTCCGGGAACAGAACCTAGTGACTGATGCCTAAAATCTCCGGGTATCAGAAATGATATCGAGATGGTGCCCTTTGAAGGGACAGGGGGGGGGGCAGGAAGGCCTTTGTTCTTGGAAGTGAAAGCATCTAAACAATAGATTGTCTGAGGCCATCAGATGCCAAGCACTGGGCACCCAGCTCTAGTTTGCAAAAGAGTTCATCTCTCTCAGAGTCCTGAGTCCTGTTTGAAGGGTATGGTGGCTCGCCTGCTGCAGAGTTCATAGTCCATAGGTTTACCTTGATTTGTGCCCAGCATGGGACATCCACTGGGTCAATGAGAGAGTTCAGTCTCATCCAAGTAAGAGGAAAGATAATGCCTGTCCTTGGTGTCTCCCGGGGCCGTGCCTGAGATACCACCAACGATACCTGTAAGTGACCTCCCCTTGCACATGGAAAATGACCTGGGGGCTGGTCGAGGAGGCAGGTATGGCGGACATAGGGCACTTAGCCCATTCACCTTCAGTTGACACTCCATCCAAGCTATGGGAGGGTGACTGTCCTCAGTGTGTCCTCTTTGTTCACTCAGGGAGAGGGAGAAGTGGTCAGGCACAAGAAGCATGGTGGAGGGGTGGACAATGACAAGGTGGACAGTGGAGGGATGGACAGTGGGGGATGGGCAGTGGGGTATGAATGGGGGCAGGAGGGACAGT
>CABHPP010130539.1:0-15796 GCA_902168425.1 Peromyscus attwateri | reverse complement strand
CCTGGACAGTCACCTAATGTTTCTCAGCATTGTTGGTGCATTCAAATTGGCTACAGGCCTAGAGTATCTGACAGACCATTTTCAGAAGCAGGAATTCTGAAAGACCATCTTACCTTGTCTTGGCAGAGTACAGTGGTCGCTTTTCTTGTGTCCCGCTTGTCCAGAAAGGACATCATTGTATTTGTACTGTCAGCAATCGAGGCAAGGGCAGTTCTTTGCCCAGTAGGCCATTTTGTGCCAAAAAGACAAACTTCCAACTGGAAATGTCTTAGAAGCCCAACATTTTCTCGGAATCGAATTGGTGCTGCCAGGAGCAATTGTGTCTCACGTCAATAGAATTCTAAGTTATTTAAATGCCATATTCTCTAGGTCTATGAAGTGTTTGAAGATTACCTGTCCATCTGACCTATGTATCTGTAAATCTGGATAACCTAACTTATGTAACTATAGAGATGACGAGCAGAGGTGACTATAAATCTATAAGTCTTATCTACCGAAATAACCTAAGGACTAAGGCTTCATGTAAACAAGGTAAACCGTCTATAAGCAAATGTATGGTAAAGAACGATGACTTCAAAATTGTGACAATACACAAGATATTTATAACAGAGGTAGGAATATATAGTGTGATATGCAATATGACAATAATCTTAAATATATATCAATATACCGAATATCCTAAACAGAAGTAGAAGACTAGATACTTACAATTTTCCTTAGTTATGATAAAAGATAAGTTAGATATAAAACCTTAGACTCACAAATATAAGATAGATAGGATATATTCTTTAATATTGTAACTGTAATTCTTGCTCGATAATTGTTTTGTTCTATGTAATTTTACTATGTTAAAGTTAAAACCTTCCTTTTTAAAAAACAAAAAAAGGGGAAGTGCTGTGGGATGTTCTGTATGACAAATATGTTAATAAATAAAGCACTGATTGGCCAGTAGCCAGACAGGAAGTATAGGCGGGACTAACAGAGAGAAAGATTGAGGGACAGGAAGGTGGAGGGAGAGACTGCCAGTCACCGCCAGGACAAGCAGCATGTAAAGATGCCGGTAAGCCACAAGCCACGTGGCAAGGTATAGATTTATAGAAATGGGTTAGTTTAAGATATAAGAACAGTTATCAAGAAGCCTGCCACGGCCATACAGTTTATAAGTAATATAAGTATCTGAGTGATTATTTTATATGTGGGTTGTGGGACTGCAGGGTTTGGTGAGACCTAGAGAAAAGCTCTCCAGCAACAAAGAAACTACAGCAATGCATATATAAATATGGAAAAATCATCTTAGTGTGAATAAATATAAAAATATGTGTATTTCCTTTTATTTAAATATTAGATAAATTAATAAAATATTAAATATATGTTTTATTAATAAATATTCAGTATATTTAATAATTAAAAGGTAATACCTAATTTAATAATAAATATGTAAATGTTTGCATATTTCTATATTCCTTTAATAGGCTGTTTACTTGTTAACTTATATAAGTAGAGGAGTACATTTAATACTTATACATACAAGTATATTTATGTACATATTACATGCATATTTAATATCTAAGCATATTCTTACACTGTTTGATTTCAGAATGTTATACATATTGGGGTAAACAGTGGGATGTTTGAGGGGGTAAATATTTTATCATTGTCAAATGAGTATAAATATATCTATTGCTTTAAGCATTCATCATTTCCTTGTGATGAAAAAATTCAAAATCTTTACCTTTACTTTTTAAAGATATGTAATATCGGCATGTTTTTATATTCACCATGCTGTGAAGTAGAAATTCAGGAATTACTTCTCTTTCTTCTGTAATTAACTATTCAATGGAACAAACTTTCCTTGATCCTTCTACTTCATCTAGTTCTCCAACTCTGAATAATAACCATCATTCTATTATCCACTCCTGTATGTTCAACTTGTTTAGATTCCACTTGTTAGTGAGAATGCTGGGTATGTGTATTTTTGCAGCTCTCTTGTGTCTCTTAAAATGATGTCTTTCAGGTCCATCCACGTATTTGCAAAAGAAAATACACAAGTAAGTGGAGCATTTGCAAAAGACAATACACAAGCTATTGGGGCATTATTGAAATATGTACTGTATAATTTAATAATGTCTTTAAATATTCATGAAAATTGTCATACTTTTATGAGTGCTTTGATCTTATCCATCTACCAAGACCCTCTTCCAACTCTTCCTAGTGCCATCTATCCCATCTTCCACTCCGGTCATGTATTCATTTTGTTGTTTCTAAAATTCCTTTGAGCCCAACTAGTGCTTCCCATATCCATCTGGATGTGTGGCCATCCACGTACACTGAGGTGTAAGCAACCTACTAGTGGCCAGATCCCTGAACTTAATTGAAATTCCATCCCATAGTAGTTTCCAGCTGCCAAATCTTCTTTGTTAAGGGTGTCATCTCAGATGTCCCTAACTCAACTAAAAAAAAAAAGGTGATCTGAGTTTGCTGATAACTGACCAAATCTAGATCTGTCTAGGATCATATTGAGTAATGTGATGGCTATTCTTGGTTGTCAACTTGACTACCTCTGCAATTAACGAAACCCCAAACAGCTAGGAAAACCTGGGAGAGATTTTTTTTTTCTTAATTAAAATCATTTGAAGCAAGTAGATCCATCCTAAATCTGGATCCTTTGAGGTGTGAAGACCCATCTCAAATATGAATCATATCCTTTGGTCATAGCCTATGCAAAGGACATGGAAGAAGGCATCTCTAGCTTTTTGCCTGTTTGCCCTCACACTCTCTGACAAATTCATTCATTGACTGGTTTAGAGCCCACTTCTTCAAGATTCTAGTGTATACCTAAGACAAGTTGAGGCACTCAGCTTTGTAACTGAACAACTACTTTGATGTTCTTTTGAGACACAGCCATTGTTGGGACAGTATGACTATAATCTGTAAGGCACTTTAATAAATTCTGTTTATATATAGACCCCAATATATATATTAATTCCATCAGTTATATTTTTCCAGAGAATTCTGAATAATACAGATATTGGTACCAGAAGTTTTTCTGGAACAAAGTATAAGGATGGATTTTTAAGTGTATGGAAAAGGCTTTCCTATTTGTCAACATCTACAGTTACTAAAGCCTCTCCAGTTATGAAATTCTCTTCTGGAATCTCATGGAGTACTGAAAGCCCATGATGTAAACTATTTCACAAACTTATTAAGACAATGTATTTGATTATCCTGATTTGCCTCTTGTGAGAGACAAGGAATTCAGTTTCTTATTATATAAAACTTCGGACAATTATGGAAAAATAAGTAAAATAAAGAGGTACTCTGGTTGTTCTTAGCTTCTCTGGATAAACTAACAAAGGAAAAGAATCAGCTCCACAATAAAATCAACCATCTTCCAGCAACTCAGTGTATGGTGACAAGGACAGTAATCAACTCAGTGATAAAATTGACTGGTTCAAGATGCTCGTAAACAGCCTAAGATTTCTAAGTTTGCACTAGGAAAGAATCTTCTGTTACAACCACAAAGCTCAAGTTGCAGAAAATCAAGCCCAAGCCCTATTACAACACTGATTGAATTAAAGAAAAGTCATGTCCCAGGGTCAGAGGGAGTCAGCAGATAAGATGTGAGTATTAATTGGTAAACAGTAAGAGGCTGTAACTTGGGATGGGAAATATGAGAGAACCCTGTTGGAGATGAAAACTTTGAACTTTCAGATTCTCAAGTTTTTATTTCATCCAAGGAAGTAGTCTCTCTATCCTCAGCAGAAGAGGTACCCCGATTCACAAAGGCTAGGGGAAATTAATCCTTGCCTGAGGAAATTAATCCTTCATTGTCTACTAAACCAGTAGCGATGTTCTGGTGGAGACACCAGGTAAGACATAATTTATGTTTCCCAGGATCTACTAAGACTTGCCTCTATACCTATATGCAGACTTAAGCCTAAGTGGGCTCCTAGTGGGAAGAGTACTCTATGAGGAGATTTGCTACACTATGAAAGAGCTTAATAAGTTGCTAATTTATTCAAGTAGATGTCTAGGGAATATGTGTGAAAAAAGATATTAAATGTGTGTGAAAATAGTGAAAAGAACATAAAAGTAGATCAGATTTCTTTACTGATATGTACCCATTGAGTGGAGATTATAGGTTTAATGTGGAAGTTCATATATTTTTAAAAGGTGTCAAATTTGTGTCCAAAGAATGAATGAAGTATTTACAAAAGATGGCCTACTGAGAAAGAGATGGGAATATCTGATATCCCCTGGAGTACTGTTGATGAAGGGCTTTTAAATCTCAAGGAAATTGCAATGCTAGAGAGGGAGTATGCTGTGAGAACCCAGGTCTTCTACATTGGGAAGGCCCAAGATAAATGCCCTTCACTAATATTATAAGATGCAAAATGGGAGACAGGCACACTTGTAGAGCTTTGTCATTAACCCGTTCCTTATGCCAAATCTTGAATGAATTAAATGTGATGGGTTTAATTGGGGCCTGAAGTAGCAGGGGCCAGGTGGCAGCACTGAATCTCCAAAGGCAAAAATGTTCATTGTTATCATAATGAATGGCATAGGCAATGCGATTTTCATAACGGTGTGACACATCGTAGCATAACTAATATGGACCTCTGGTACTGGCTGATCAGTCACGGTGTTTCAAAGAATGAAACAGATAATGAGCCTCCGTGAAATTTCAAGGAGTCCAGTATTATAGGGTATGCAGAAATATTCCTTCTAAAGTGAAGGATAAGTTATTGCACTGGGCTCCTTCAATCACCAAGATGCACAAAATTTATTGGGCCGATATGGCTTCAAGAGACAGCACATTCCTTATGTGGGTGTGTTACTCAGACCTATACACCAAGTGACTCAGAAAAATGCTTCCTTTGAGTCGAGCTTAGAACAGAAGGTGGCTCTTCAACAGGTCCAGGCTGCTGTGCAAACTATTCCACTTACTGCATCATATGATCCAGCAGACCCAATGGTCCTTGAGATGTCAGTGGTACATAGGAGTAATTTTTGAGCCTTTGGTGAATCACAGAGTAGATATGTGGGATTATGGAGCAAGGCTCATATATATATACAAAACACACACACACACCACATCATATATATACAAATGAAACAAAAAAATCTTTTTGAAACCCAGATAGAACATATCAGTAGGGCTGCGTATTAATAATTGTACCTAAACTTCAAAATTAATTTTAAAAGAAACTTATGCTCACTATAAAATGCAAAATGACAAATAACTCTTAGTCTCTTTTTTTTTTATTTTACAATACCATTCAGTTCTACATATCAGCCACGGATTCCCTTGTTCTCCCCCCTCCCCTTCCCCCCAGCCCACCCCCCATTCCCACCTCCTCCAGGGCAAAGCCTCCCCCGAGGACTGAAATCAACCTGGTAGACTCAGTCTAGACAGGGCCAGTCCCCTCCTCCCAGGCCGAGCCAAGCGACCCTGCATAAGCCCCAGGTTTCAAACAGCCAACTCATGCAATGAGCATAGGACCTGGTCCCACTGCCTGGATGCCTCCCAAATAGTTCAAGCCAATCGACTGTCTCACCCATTCAGAGGGCCTGATCCAGTTGGGGGCCCCTCAGCCATTGGTTCATAGTTCATGTGTTTCCATTCATTTGGCTATTTGTCCCTGTGCTTTATCCAAACTTGGTCTCAACAATTCTCGCTCATATAGACCCTCCTCTTTCTCACTAATTGGACTCCTGGAGCTCCGCCTAGGGCCTAGCCATGGATCTCTGCTTCCAGATCCCTCAGTCATTGGATGGGGTTTCTAGCATGACAATTAGGGTGTTTTAGGAGACCATGATAAATGAAGACCACATGAGAATAGGAAGTAGCAAAGAACTAGAGAGGCCCACAGAAATCCACAAAGATACCCCCACAATAGACTGCTGGCAATGGTTGAGAGACAGCCCGAACTGACCAACTCTTAGTCTCTTGACACTGTTCTTTCCCACACTTCAGACCTTAATAGTAAAATCATATTGCTGGAGACACCACATACTTGAATCACAGAATATACACAAACCAAGCTGATACTTAATTGGAAGTTTCATCCTTACAGGCTAGCTTTCACTATGCTGGAAGGTGTTATTGCAGGAGAGAAAAGGAATCATCATTTTTACCCTGCTGGGAACCCTGTAGGCTACAATAACCTGCAAGCCTGGCAAGTTATAACCACTGATGTAATAGTGGCAAAAATGTCTTTGGAACAACAAACCACATTCAAATTAGACTTAAGGCCATTACCCAAGACTGAACTCATATATGGCATTGTTAACAGAGCCAAGATATCATGGCTGTAGACGAAATTCTAAACAGTCTTAGTAAATAAGAAACACAGAGCCAAATACAGAGATAAATAGCCAAAGAGATCAGAGAGTCACAACTACATTATTTTACCACCTCGAAGCTGTGGCTTCCCCAGAGAGAGTTTCTTCCTGTCTGACTTGTCTTTTTGTTGCCTTCCTGTTCTGCCTTCTCATTAGCTCTAATCCCAACCACCTGACTTCCTCGTCACTGCCTGTCTATACAGACCTCCAGGTCTCTATGGTTAGTACTGGGATTAAAGTTTCGTGTCACCACTCTTGGCTGTGTCCTTGACCACACAGAGACTCTGCCTGCCATGTGATTGGATTAAGGGCATGTGCTACCACCACCTGACTGCTGTTCCTGACTCGCTATGACCTCTGATCTCCAGGCAAACTTTATTTATTAACATACAAATAAAATCACATTTCAGCACAAATAAAATATCACCATATAAATTTGAAAGACATTATAAGATAGTTCTGCTTATAATATAAGTTAGGAAAGAAGGTGAATCAGGTACATTTTGGACCTATCAAAATAGGATAGATAATGGAATATTTTCTCTGAGTTTGTCCAATGCAAATGGACTAGACATTGTTTAGGTATTTATTGCTTGTATATATTGTATATAGTTATCATGCTTATTATATATAGTTTTTCTTATATTAGTTATAACTTTTTTTCCTTTTTTCTTTTTATTAGAATACAAAGGGGAAATATGGTGGTATTTACAAAGACTGTTTAGAATTTCGTCTACACATGGCTAAGTAAACGATAGTCCCTGCTTGAGAACTTAAAACTCTTATGCTGCTAAGTGGACATAGTATTAAAGTGGCTCCTACAGACATTTTGTTATACCTATAGATTTGTAAATATCTCAGTCCTCATCAGTGAAACTTCTTTTTGCAGTAGATAACTATTAACACAGGTAGCCACAAATGGTCAAGGTGCAGGTAGTAAGAGTTTGAAGAGTGCTTAGCCCTAAATGGGACATGGGAATCACTCCATTTCCTCCCTAGACTCAGAGATCATTGCCGAATAAAGGACTTGTAAAGGCCAGAGGCACTGGATTACTGCAACTCAACAGTGCTTTCCAGACACAAGAAGAAATTGAACATAGAAAGTGACAATAGCTCTGTCTTCATTCATAACCTCTGTACTAGGTGAAGCTTGACAAATTCCTGTTAGAGAGTGGAGAGATGGTCACAAAGTCCCACACCTAGATAAAGAACTATTGGCAAGTAATGAATGCCTGGAGAAGGAGAATCAGGTTTCTTTGCAAATGCAGCCCCTGAGAGATTACCCATGTACATAGTTGTAGCACTAGGTAAACTCAGTGGATTACACAAGGACATGGAATTGGAATGGAATTGTGGTTGAGAAAGATAGGGAAGGGATTGGAAAGGAGGGAATGATCACAACATAGTGTATGCATGTATGAAATTCTCAACAAAAATTTAAAACAGAATAGTAAACATAATTAACCCATTCAATTTTCAAAATCTAACATACGCTTTCAAACTTTCTCTTTCTCAGTAACCTAAGAAGCTGTTGCAGATGCTGAAAGGCTCTATACTTAAATCTAACACAGTGTATAATTATGAATTAGATCATCTACCTACATACATAACAATCCAGTATATTCATGTATCATTTTTCTGTTTTGTTTATGATTCAACTGTATATACTCACTGGATGATTAATATGCTATGACTAAACATTTGTACTTAGTAATTAATAACTGTACTGCTTAATTATCATTTCCATCATACATATGAGACATTTTAATGTATAAATAACCACACACAGCTATATTTGAGAAAAGTATATTTTTGTTGCTTATGTTTCCAATTCCACTTTTTAAGCTTTAATGAAAGATCAGGTTCAGGAAACTATTTTACTTCAAGACTCAGTATCTCTTGCACTTGAGGATAAAAAAACAAAATTTGGTGAGGGGAGATTGTTCACTGGTTAATATCTTTCCCTTTAAGCATGAAGAATGGAGTTTGGATCTTCAGAGCCCATACAAATGTTGGAGGCCTTGGAAACTTAAAATGGCAATTAATGAGGCAATTCCATGTAGTTTATCTAATAGTCAAAAGAGGTTTATTTTGGTTTGACTTACAACCAGCAAATGGATCTGTTACAGAATCCAGGAGAGACGATGCACAGTCCAGTGCAGTTCTCTGGAGAACTCTGACTTGGTCTGCAATCCAATATCCAGGATCACAAGGTAGCCAAGAGAGCAAGCACGTTCGCATCTCCCCTCTTAAGGGGTCCCTGTGGAGGCCATGCCCTGAGTGGGGGGAGGTACCTGGCAGTTACCTGCTGCCTTCTAGGGTGGTGCTTCAGGGGTGAATGAAGCACAGACAACACCTCTACAAAAACTGTCACGAATTCCAGTCTCAGGAGAGGGACAGCAGAGACTGCCAGAACATACTAGCTAGTGAGACTAGTCATATCTCTAAAATCTAGGTTTGATTGGGAGTACTTGCCCCAGTGAATAATGTGGAAGAACTACAGATAGTTGCAGAAATTAACCCCAGATGTCCAAATGCACACATTTGCACATGCATCTCATTTATGTGACCTGCAAACATGCACACACACACACACACACACACACACACACACACACACACACGACTACACAGATAAAATAAAACCTTGGCCATGCTCTAAAGCCTGGAACTTGCTGACCGTCTCACATACCAGTGTCTGTGTAATGTTTATTCCTTATTAATCTGACAATAAATGTTGGGAAAGCTGATTTCCTGTGTCAAAAAGTACATAAGTGTATCTATCATGGAGTATTTCTTACCACCAAAAAAGACATTTAAGAAAAAATAAATAATATTTGATTTCATCAAACTCCAGAAGTGTTCAAGATAGTGAATGATAGATTGTTTTGAATTTGCTCAAATTCTAAATTAGCTTTATCTCATTTGCATATATATTCTATATATATTGTATATATTTTGTATAAATATATTTGTATAAATATATTCTATTATATTTTGTAGCTTTTATGAATATAATTTTACCATCCATTCTAACAGTAGTGGTAAATTGTGTTACACTAATTTAAGAATAGAAATAATATTGAAGAAAGTGATTGCAAACATGGTCATGGTTGATGGATGGGAGATATTATGTCTAAATTTTATACTTTTGTTGTTCTAGGCAAAGTCATAAGATAAATTAACATCAATTGAATCATTATTGTGTAATGTTATTCTGCACAAACTGGTAGACATGATACTCTATGTACATTAATTATTTTTTATGCTCATAGAAATCACTTGTGTATAAGAAAAGAGGTTTAGAAACCTCAAAAGTGGATGCAGTAGAATTGGAATTATACCCATCTAATTATATTACTATTATTACATAGTCTAAAAAATTATAAAAACTAAAGACATTTAATGCTATTTTATATTTTTGTTGAGTTTAAACTGTGCCATAGTGTTTTTGTTCTTACCCTTTCAATTCTTATTCACTGAGTTTCTATCTACGAAAATGAAAAAGTCGTCATAGAAATATTCTTTTGACTAATATTTCTGTTTTATTTTCTTCTAAAAATCTGTTTATCTGTGGAAAGTCCACCTATTCTTATTTGCTGACTAGGATCACTAACCTGAAGAACTGTTTGGGAATCTTAGTTCTAAAATATTTAAGTTTTATTTCACTTTTTGAGATGCATAGAAAGATAATTATACAGCTCATTTTGTGAAATGATTCACTTTCTAATTTCAGTTTGCATTATTCAACTTGCATTTGAATCTAGCACAAGGGCCAGGGAACACATATTTAATATCCTCTCTAGGTCAGATCACATATTTTAGAAGTCATTTCAAAAGTGTTATTTTAATATGAACATAGTAAGATAGTTAGCACACATAAGGATGCTCTAGTGAATATAGTACTGGCACTCAGAATTAATATATATTTCAGTTTAACCCTGATAGATAACCCCATCCATATCTATAGCTATTGTCTGTATACAAGACACAAGGCCAATGAATATTTATTACTAGTAATGCTGAGATTCAGATAGGCACCATAGGATGTTGGTTTTAGAGCTGTCATTATCTTTTTATTCATTATTGTCCCATCATCATTTTATAATGCTATTCAGTAAGTAAGACGAATGGGAATATGACACTAATCCATCCTGATGCTTTCAACTTCACACTGGAATCCACTTGAATTTATATTTCCTTGCTGTTGACAACAACTCCACTAGATTAAAGGCTAGCTGCTGAGTTTTCAAGTAGGTCATCCTTCATTTGCATTTGTTTCAGATTCTCTTTCATAATTAACAAAAAGAAAGACAAAAGCAGGCTCAGCAAATTGGACAAACTAATTAAAAAGCAAACACAGATGATTTTCATCACCCTGATAAAAAAACAAAATTTGTTTAAATAGTACAACTATTTGAATAGGAACATGAAAGCACTAGACTAAAAAGATTCTTACAAACTAGCACATGTTCTTTTTGACTATTTTTGAGAGAAAGATCTGATCCCCTCATCCTACAGACTCTCCTTCTTAATGCACTTAGAACGCAGAGATATGGTGGTTGTCATAGAGATGGTAATTAATTAATGATTGAGACATAATCATTCACAGACAGGAATATCACTTGACAATATACTGTGGCTCAATATTATTCAGTTTACATGAGTGTAAGGTAAATCTGGAGGAAGGGAATGAGACTAAGCTAGAACCATCCATTTAACCATAATTCAAATATATGAGTTTTCAATTTTCAGTTTGAGTTTTCAGTTTCATAGAATGATCCTTTTATGTATATTTATTTTTTATTAATAATTTTTCTTTCTTATTATTTTTTATTTATTTTACATACCAACCAGTTACCCATCCCTTCTCTTTTCCCATTTTTTACCCCACATCCCATCTACCCTCCCCCATCTGCTCCTTCAGCATTCAGAAAGGGGCAGAGATCCCATGGGAGTCAAAAGAGCATGGCATAACAAGTTGAGGTAGGACCAATCTCCTCCCTGTGCATCAAGGCTGGGTGAGGCATCCCAGCATGGGAAGCAGGTTCCAAAAAGGCAGCTCATGTTCCAGGGACATGTCATAATCCTACTTCTAGGGGCTCCACAAACAAACCAAGCTTTCCAATTGTTACCCACATGCAAAAGGCCTAAGTCAGTCCCATGCAGGCTCCCTACCTGTCTATCCAGAGTTCCTGAGCTCCAACTAGATCAGATCAGCTGTCTCTGTGGGTTCTCCCATCATGATCTTGACCCCCTTGCTCATACAACTCCTCCTTCTCTTCAACTGAACTTCCACATCCCAGTCTTCAGCAGTGGATCTGTCCATCTGCTTGTATCAGTTACAGGATGAATGTTCTCTGATGACAATTAGGGTAGTCATCAATCTGATAATAGGAGAAGGCCAGTTCAGTAACCATCTGCACTATTTCTAGCAGTCTTAGCCTATGTTACTGGACTGGACATTGTTAATATAATGGACTAGACATCATTAATGTAATCTTGACTATATGTATTGTATATACTTATTGGATAGTTTTTATTGTATTAGTTATAAGCCTTTTTTAATTTTAGACAAAAAGAGAGGAAATGTGGTGGTATTGTGTTCCCCAAAATATTGTGTACCTTAATAAACTTATCTGGGATCAGAGACAGAGTAGCCACAACATTAAATAGAGATTAGGCAGTGGTAGCACACGCCTTTAATCCTAGCATTCCAGAGGCAGAAATCCATGTGTTCAAGGATACACCCAAGCATGGTAACCCATGCCTTTAATCCCAGAAAGCAAGCCTTTAATCCCAGGGAGTGGTGGTAGAAAGCAGAAAGGTATATAAGGCGTGAGGACCAGAAACTAAAGGCATTTGCCCTGGAGAGGCATTTGCCCTGGAGAGGCATTTTGGCGTGGTTAGGCATTTGGCCTGGAGAAGCATTTGGCCTGGTTAAGCATGTGGCTGGTTAAGCTTTCAGGCTTCTAGCAGCAGTTCAGCTGAGACCCATTCTGGATGAAGATTCAGAGGCCTCCAGTCTGAGGAAACAAGACCAACTGAGGATCTGGCGAGGTGAGATAGCTGTGGCTTATTCTGTGTCTCTGACCTTCCAGTCTTCACCCCAATACCCGGCTCAGGTTTGATTTTATTAATAAGAACTTTTAAGACTCATGCTACATCCATGCTTGTGGATTCTTGGGAGTTTCTTTGGCACCAAGTTTCTGCCTAACCCCAAAGTGACCCCCTATCAAAATATTTCCTTCATTACTCTCTCCCTCATTCCTACCCCCAACTCTACCAACCAGATTCCCCATGTTCCCATCCCATCTCCTCCCCTGCACCGAAGCTCACCCCAGTCCCCAGTTTACCCAAAAGATCTCATCTATTTCCTCTTCCCAGAGAAATCCATGTGTCCCTCTTATGGTGCTCTTGTTACCTAGCTTCTCTGGGTCTGTGTATTGTAGCCTGGTTGTCCTTTGCTTTTCATCTAATATTTGCTTATGAGTAAGTACATACAATGTTTGTTTTTCTGGGTCTGGGTTACCTCACTCAAGATGATTTTTTTTCTAATTCCATCCATTTGCCTGGAAATTTCATGATATCATTTTTTTTTTTACACTAAATAATACTCCATTGTATAAGTGGACCACATTTTCTGCATCTGTTCTTCAGTTGAGGAGCATCCAAGTTGTTGCCAGGTTCTGGCTATTATGAATAATACTCCTATGAATATAGTTGAGCAAGTGTCCTTGTGGTATGATTGAGCCTCCTTTGGTTATATACCCAAGACTGGTGTAGCTAGGTCTTAAGGTAAATTGATTCCCAATTTTCTAAGAAACCACCATACTGATTTCCAAAATGGCTGTACAAGTTTGCACTCACACCATCAGTGGAGGAATGTTCCCTTTACTCCACATCATCTCCAACATAGGCTACCATTAGCATTTTTGATCTTAGTCATTCTGACAGGTGTAAGATGGTATCTCAAAGTCATTTTGATTTATAGTTCCCTAATAGCTAAGGATGTTGAGCAATTTTTTAAATGTTTCTCAGCCATTTGACATTATTCTGTTGAGTATTCTATGTTTAAATCTGTAACCCATTTTTAATCGGATTATTTGCTATTTTGATATCTAGTTTCTTGAGATAAATTTCTATAAAATTATTTTTATATTTTGGAGATTATCCCTTTGTTAGATGTGGGGTTGATGAAGATGTTTTCCCATTAGCATAGTAAAAATGACAATCTTACCAAAAGCAATCTACAGATTCAATGCAATCCCCATCAAAATTCCATCACAATTTTTCACAGATATTGAAAGAACAATACTAAACTTTATATGGAAAAACAATCCTGTATAATGACGGAACTTCCAGAGGTATCACCAACCCTGACCTCAAGCTCTACTATAGAGCTATAGTAATAAAAATGGCATGATACTGGCATAAAAACAGACAGGTAGATCAATGCAATCAAATTGAAGACCTTGATGTAAATCTATATACTTATGAATATCTGATTTTGATAAAGAAGCCAAAATTGTACAATGGAAAAAGGAAAGTTTCTTCCACAAATGGTGTTGGCAAAACTGGATGTCTGCATGTAGAAGAATGCAAATAGATCCATATCTATCTCCCTGCACAAAACTCAAGTCCAAGTGGATCAAAGACCTTAATGTAAGTCCAGTTACACTGAACCTGACCTAAGAGAGAGTGGGAAGTAGCTTTGAACACAATGGCACAGAAGACAACTTCCTGAATACAACACCAGTAGCACAGATACTGAGATCAACAATTAATAAATGGGACCCCTGAAACTGAAAAGCTTCTGTAAGGCAAAGAACACTGTCAATAAGACAAAATGACAGGCTACAGAGTGAGAAAAAATTATATTTTTGTTTTACTTAAGAACGTTTACTCCATTGACTTTTCTATCCCTTGAGCTGTTTATCCTCTATAAAGGACCCCTATTATTTCTATTGTATCTTCATTTTTACTGTGCCTAGCATGAATTTCAAATCATATTTTCTTTTGTAAAACATACTAAAATTTTTTTTCTTTTCTAACCTCTAATTCTGTAACTGTGTTTTTCTCTATCAGGGTTAGTTTGTAAAATGTTGCATTATTTAATAATGTTTTCTGATTTAATTCAATTATCATATAGTAAAAGTTTTATACATGACCATTTCTAGACAGTTTGCTATTTTTTCCCATTTTTTGTAACTATATTTTCATTAATCAATTTGAGTTCATTTACAATATTAGGTGGTTATTTTCACATTTGTAACCTTTGTATTTCTACTTTTTGAAACTTGTCTTGAAAAAAAAGTACTCACTTTTACCTTTTCTGTTAAAGATATTGAATCTTTCTGCTCTCCATGTTTGGATAGTGTGATATGTGAGAAAGCCTCAACACAGCATGAGCTTTCCATGTAGCTAGTTTAGGATGTATTGTTTCACCCTTGTGAAGAATATCTTGCTGTTTTGGTATTATGAGTTTAATCTGTGGAGTGGAACCACAGAAGGCTCCCATCACACTAGTGAAGCAATCTATTATGGAGCTTCTCTTCCATGATTACTGAACCAATTTCACTGTCATTATGCTCTTTATTCTCCACTTTCCTTGCATGCCTTACAGAATCTATCCTTCCTCCAGTTTCTTCTGTCTTACTTTTCAATTCTTGTTTATTTCTTTCTTTTTTCTTATTTATTTAAATTTATTATACTTCAACAATGAATATAGTGGATGTCTAAATTATTGAAAGAGAATATTGGATTATTTCTATAATTTCTGAAAGTCAAAAAAAATATTTTTACTATACATCAGCTGATCACTTCTGACTTTTTAATATATTAATTTTGTGTATATCCACAATTCAAAAACAAGGAGTCTCCTTAATAATCGAAATCATGCTCAAGTATTTTTTTTTATATTCTCACATCTTGGAAGGTCCTTCCCATTATTTCATTCATTCATTCATTCATTCATTCATTCAATCATTAATTTTTGGTTTTTAGAGACAAGGCTTCTTCGTGTTGCCCTGTCTATTCTGGAAGTAGATTTATAGACCTGGCTGGCCTCGAACTTACAGAGATCAGCCTAACTCTGCCTCTGGAGTGCTGGAACTAAAGGTATATGCCAACATTGTCCAGATGAAGATCCTCTCCTTTTAGAAAGTAATGTTAGAGCATTCACACCTTTCATGCCTCATAACACTGAGCAGCACTTTTTCTCTTTCATTATTTAACATGTTATTCTTAGATGATCACTTTGCTTATTGAAAAAGGTAAAAACCTGTGTTATAAAATTCCATAGCAAAGAGCAACAGATTTTGTAACTGAGGAAACTATTTGGTTTATTTTTGTTTAATTTATTTTATTTTATTTTACAATATAATTCAACTTTACAAATCAGCCATAGATTCCCTGTTCTCTCCCTCCCCCCCCCCCCCCCCCCCCCCCC
>CABHPP010130538.1:0-21073 GCA_902168425.1 Peromyscus attwateri | reverse complement strand
GTGTGTGTGTGTGTGTGTGTGTGTGTGTGTGTGTGTGGTATGTGTATGATGTAGTGGGGATGTGTGACTAGGCATGGGAGGGTGGAGGTGTGGTATGTGTGTGATGTGTGGAGGGGTATGTATGTGTGGTATGTATAGGTGGTGTGTTTGGGGTGTAGTATGTGTGTAGTGTGTGTGTGGTTTGTGAAATGCAGTGTGAGAGGGGACATAGTATGAGTGGGGGGGTGTGCTCACCATGGCCTCCCTCGCTCCGGAAGTGACATCAGTAGCATGATGCTCATGATGATGGACATACATCCGATGCTCAGGCACATCTTGACTGTCACCCTCTTTTTCTGCTGCTACACTGTGTCACTTTCCCAAATCGTGGACAACAGTTTGGGGCATCTGATTCCACCAGTGACAGAGACATCATGTGTTTCCAGAGGGACACAACACCCTCTGTCATCCAGGAACGTAGCAGAGTCACAGAGAAATGTCATAGAAATCAACAACTAGGCACAGAGTTTAGGGGGAACCACTGAATTTATTAAAAATGTCTGTATCAGCCGGGCAGTGGTGGCGCACGCCTTTAATCCCAGCACTCAGGAGGCAGAGGCAGGTGGATCTTTGTGAGTTCGAGGCCAGCCTGGTCTACAGAGCGAGCTCTAGGAAAGGCACAAAGCTACATGGAGAAACCCTGTCTCGAAAAAAAAAAAAAAAAAAAAGTCAGTATCATAAAGACAGTGGACAGCGGTGGGGACATCCAGGGTCCAGGAGCACGCAGGCAGTCCAAACCTGATCACCAGAAGGCAGTGGGTAAAGAACGGCTACACACAGATTCCTCACACGGTTTATGTATGTGTGACTTCTCGGTAAGTTTAAGCTTACTTTCAATTTAAAAGGAGCTCACAAGCTGGGGCCAAGAACGGCTACAGTCAGCATTCCATCACTTAGTCATACTGTGCAAACAGCACCTCCTGACTCACCCTGACTTGTAGTAAAACGAAGAGCCCATATTTGCATCCAAGACAGCTCATCAGTGCAGAGTGAAGAATATCTGTTCCTGAATATTTGCATAAATCACCCTAGGTCCAGCAATTGATTGGGAGTTCCCAGGTAGTGCAGCCAGAATGTCGTGTTTTCTCAGGATTCCAGAAGTTTCTGAAACACAGACCAAGTACTCATTTGTATTACAAAGTAGCTGACTAATGGAACTGATTATGTAACATAAAACCTTTCTAAAAAACTGAGATCAGCTTCGTCACCCAATGGGGTCCCTGGCCCCTTAGAAGAAGACCCAAGCTTCCCCTGGTTGACAAGGCTCTAAGGCCATCCAGTGGGTCTCAGTTCCTGTTGCTTCAACTGGAAGACCTCTCCCACTAACTTGCACTGACCCCACACTTCTGCTTGTCTAGGCTTTCATGGCCGCCTGTCTGTGCATTTGGGGCTCAGCCCAGCCATCCCTCAGCCCTCTCCAGTTACTGTACTAATGGAAACGACCACTAACTACGTTTTCAACATGGATGCTGCCTCCTCAAAAACGTGGGTTCTCCAAGGGCAGAAACCTCTTGAGCACCACTCCTGACCTGCTGGAGTTCTGACTGTCCCTTGTCCCTCTGTGTCTGGAAGACTGTCTCCACTTGTGTTGAGTGGTTCATTCCCTCACTCCCTCTGGCATGTGCCCAGTTCCCACTGCTTTGGGGAGTCCTTCCCTGGTCACTCTGCTCTCCTGTCTTTAGTGTGTTTTTTTCTTCATGGAACATATTTTTGTCTGGACACACACACACACACACACACACACAGTAAGGCATATGTTTCAGCTTCTCATTCTACCATCACACAATACCCTCATCCCTGAAAAAGCCCATGAAAGGCAGAAGTTTGTGCATTTTTATCACCACTCTACCCCAGCACCTGAAGCCAAGCCTGACTTAATAGATGCCGAATAGTTATTTTTGGTTTTGTTTCCAGACAGGGTCTCATGCAGCCCAGGCTAACCTTAAATTCAATATGTAGCTGAGGATGACCTTGAACTTCTGATCCTCCTGTATCTACCTCTCCTGTGGGATTACAGGCATGTACCACTATTTTTTATTATTATTATTATTATTATTATTATTATTATTATTATTATTGGAATGCAACCTATTTATTCAGTTCTGGGCATCACATCCAGGGCCTTAGGTAAGCACTCTACCAACTGACACCCCAGATACCCTATAATTTTTGCACAAATGAGCAGAGGTAGATACATGGTTAGTACTCCATAAATGGATAAAAAGACTGGAAATGGAAGATTTCAGCTGCCTGAGCTCAAGATCTAGCACAAAGCTACAAGTGACTGACAGTGTGTCACTGGCTCAGGACAGATCAATGGACCATCAGAAAGACATTCACAGTATAGTCAAGTGTGCTGTTTATTTTTTTAAGTCAGTGAGTCTTTCCAACAAAAGATACTGAAACAACTGAATATCCATGTGCAAAGACAGACTCAGCTCCAACAGTCAAATATTAACTTGCAATGGTGGCAGACAGACAGACCTAAATGTGAAAGGTGCATTTATAAAACCCATGAGAGAAACCGGAGAAAAGAACCCTGTGACCTTGGACTGGTCCAATTCTTCCTATAATTCAAAATCCTTAAAAATTTTAATAGACACTTAAGGCATCATAAATACAGACCATTTCCATCTTCAAGGGTCTCCGTTAAGGAATTAAAAAGGGTTGGTTGTTATATGTGCCTGTCATTCAGTACTCAAAAATGGGGACTGGAAGATTGTGAGCTGGAGGTCATCCTGAGCTGTATTAGTAAGACCCTGGTAGGTAGAAAGGAAGGATGGAAGGGAGGAAGGGAGGGAGGGGAGGAAGGAGGGAAGAAGGGAGGGAAGGAGGAAGGGAGAAAGGAGCAGAAAAGGGAAGAGAGAAGGATGGGAGGGAGGGAGGAACAGACAGAAAAGGAAAGAAAAGCCATAGACTAGAGAACGTGGGGTTTTATTTTAAGCATGCTTACTAAATTAAAAATACACCTGCAATCCTGGGACACAGGAAACTAAGGGGAAAGATCGAGTGTCTAAGGCCAGCCCAGGCTACATAGAAAGATGCTGTCTCAAAACAAAACAAACAGACTAAAACACCTATGAAAAGAAGCCAGTATTTTAACTAAGCAAAATATTTGAACAGATACGTTTTACAAAGAGACACTAGATTATTAACTAAGCATTGAGTACAATTATTCATTGTCACCAGTCATTATAGAAATGCAAATTAGAACCCACGATGAAAAGCCAACGCACACAGTAGGATAGCTAACCCTTATTGATGGCACCAGCTGTCAGTAAAGACATGGGACAATTGGAGCCTCCTACCTCATCAATGAGAACACAAAATAGTACAGCTATTTCTGTCTAAAATTTTTTAATACAGTGAGACACATACTTAGCTTGTGACCCAACAGTCTCATTCCTATGTGTTACCCTGAAAAAGTAAAGACATATGTCCACCAACACTTAGACTCAACTGTCCGCAACTGCTTTCTTCACAGTGGACAGGAAGCAAAAGAGCAAATATCCATCACTTGGCTAAATAAAGCATGGGTCCGATTGACAGTGGAGAATTGTTCGGCAATGCCAGGCAAGATTCTGTGAAAGAAGTCTGTGATTCCCTTTACAGGAAGTCCTAGAAAAGACAAAACCATTATGACAGAGCAAATGGGTCACTGTCACAGTTGTGGGATGGTTTCAGTGACTATGCATCAGCCAGAACTCAAAAGAAGGCTTAGCACTGATACACGGATACAATAAAACACACCCATGTTGGGTGGTGACATGCATTCCTATCCAGTCTGGGTCCCTTTCTTTTTCTCCTCCAAGCAAACAGAGCCACTCAGCAGCTCTTGCCAGTCTCTGCCGCATTATTACTAAGCAGCTGGGTCACCTTAACCTCCCATGATGTCACCATGGGACACAATAATGACTAATGTTAACACCCTGACGAAATCACTTACCTCATCCATGAAATGGGATCATAATAGTACCAGCCTCCTGGGCTTGTCAGGGGAGGGTGAAAGGAAGTGACAGACAGGCCTGACAAACCACTCCTTGGCCGATGCCCTGTCAGCATTAGTAAGCTCTGTGGCAGTCAGGACTTTATTTACATGCCTGCCTGGGATGAACTCTGGGCTGCTCCACTCCACCCATCCACAATGGGCCTGCTACATATATCCCTGTCACTGGGAAGAGGCGAAATGAGGCCAGAAAGGTTGTAAGACTTAAGGATGCACCATGGCTACCTGACTGGAGTACAGGTTTCTGTCCAGACCCTCCTGAAGACATGCCCAGGGGTGCTACTGGAGCATCCTCTTTCCCAGTCCTTATTCTTGATTCACTGAGGAGTCACTTCCTACCTTCGTTAGGTCCTTCAGTGGCTTCTCTGCCCCCTGAGTCCTCCATGATCTCTGTGGAACATCCCTTATGAACGTCTTGCTAAAGGCATGTGGGAAGCACTAAGAGTGGAGGCCTCTCTAGGCCACACTCTTTTTTCATCGCTGAGTCGCTCTTTGCCGCACATGCCTTGCCCGTGCCTGACTGCAGCGCAACACAAAATCATACACATACTTAAAACATTATGAGAGTTTTCTTTTCTAATTCCACTACGAACTTTGTAGACAACCGTGCCGTGTCTTATGCCTGGTAGACACCCCTTCCTCTCCCCACATCCCTACTTCCTTCCCACTTCACCTGTGCATAGAACGTGGGCTCCCTGCAAGGAAAGTCTGTGTCCCCAGGACTGAGATGATGCCCATGCAACTGATGCGGTCATAAACTCTTACAGGGAGCTTGCATGGGCCTAAGGCCCAACACTCGCCTTTTTATGGATTCGGGCAAGTGGCACCCACAGGCTCACATGGCTAGCTGGGGTAAAGCCATAAAGCAAGCATTGCATTCCTGTGGGTCCCCATCAAGTAAGTGACATCATCAACATGAGGCATTCATTTTCAAAGGGATGCATAAAGTGTCCCTTCCACAGACCGTGCCATCTCCAGCTTACTGTAAATCCTGTGGTTCCAGATTCAACATATGTCATCACAGTGTGTGTGTATCTGTCTGTCTGTCTGTGTTCCAACTCTTATTTTATTCATTTATTTTTTTAATAATTTATTTAACTTTATTTTATGTGCATTGGTATGAAGGTGTCAGATCCCATGGAACTGGAGTTACAGACAGGTGTGAGCTGCCCCGTGGTGCTGAGAATTGAACCCGGATCCCCTGGAAGAGCAGCCAGTGCTCTTAACTGCCGAGCCATCTCTCCAGCCCCCTTATTCATTTATTTTGAGACACATGTATGTAACGCAGGCTAGTTTGAATGTGCTGTGGAGCTGAGAATCATCTTAAATCTTCTTATCCTCCTGCCTCAGCCTCCTGAGATAACAAGTGTATACCATCACACCTGGTGTGTGCAATGCTGGGGACTGAACCTGGGCTTTGTGTATGCCAGGCAAGCACACTGCCAACTGAGTGACAGTCCCAGCTCCCTGTTCTGTTCGACTGAAACACTGAAAATACTTTCTGACTCTTCTTAGCTCTTGGTTTGGCATCCTGTCATAGCTGTTTTCTTTAACACCAGAAGCCTCACCGCGTCGGTGTGCCTTGAGCCCTGCTGGTGTCTGTGTAAACCAGGACCCTGCATCTGCTCAGCTTCCATCTTCCTGGATGTCTACCCCACGTTCCTTGTTCCCCTGGGCACCAGCCCTCTGGAAAGCTGAAGGGGAAAGACAGTCTTCAGAGTCACAGGCTGGAACAGAACAAGACAGCTATGCACTCAGCTTACAAATTTTCCTTTAGCTTCTCTCGACAGCTCAGCCCTGTCCCTGGCTGCACACTGTTCTTGGCGTGGAGCATCCTATCTGCAGGAAAAACAAGTCAAAGGCTTAAGCTGCTGAAGGCAAAAAATCACTGCTCACCCTGTGGGGAGCGAGGGGAAATAGGTCCCTGATTATACCTGAGCCACTGGATGATGGGGTGACATCCCACACAACAGAACGTTACACAGAGATTCATTAAAGACAGGCATTTGGGAGTGTGTGTCATGGACTCAAAATATGGGTGAAGAGCCATCCAAAGGAAGGAGAGAGCTGTCAGTCAATCAGTGACTCAGAGTGAGTTTGCCCTTCTGCTGTGAAAAGCCTTTGCACTCATTACAGTCTAAAGTGCTGCTTTATCTCAAAGTATGCCATACACGGCTGTGTGTATGTGTGCATATGTGTGCATGTGTGTTCATACACATGGAGATCAGAGGTCAAAGTCAAGTGTCTCATCCAATTGCTTTACCACCTCATACTTTTGGAGCAGAGTCTTTCCCTGAACCTGCTGAATTAATGAGTTCATGTGGAGAAGAGATGACTAGTTCCCTGGACACTAGATGCCACCCCTGGCTTGCACTTAGGTGCCACAGTATGAGAAAAGCTGAATTTGTACATAGGTTTGCACTTTGTGAAGCAAGAGAGAACTTCCTCCTTGAGGGAGGGGAAGATATCTCCTCCCTGACAGGGTGGGGCAGGTATGCCCTTCCCGATCAAGCTCCCTTAGCTAGAAGGCTGTGTGAGAAAATTCTCAGCCCCAGTGGGAACATCAGTGACATTATTTCTCGATGGGCTACTACTGCCTTGGCCAACCCTGGGACCACAGGCTTGGAGTAAGATGTGGCCAGTGAAGAAAGTCCCGCAACTCCTTTGTGTTGAGGAAAAGGATGGGGCGGGCAGAGAGAGGCTTGACTACATGCTAAGGTCCACCCCACCACTTGGCCTCCACTGCTGGGTGGAGTGAATCACTACCCTAGTCCTTCCCTAAAGTAGCATGGCTAATGAGAGCCGGAGCCCTCCTCTTGTGAAGTGACCCGGGGTCAAGAGTATGAAGACCTAGAGACCCTAGAGAGGAAAGGAAATTCCAGAAACTGCTACACTTGGCTCTCCTTTCCTTTAGAAAGCAACTTCCTTGGTGTGAGCTGGGTACCTTTATGCAATCGATTTCAGGGACTGAACGTGGTGCTGTAGTGTGGATCCTCCCCACAGTGCTCTCTTTAACGTGCTCCCCATGTGTTCAAGGCTTACTCTTGGGGTACCGCCATGGGGTAGGAGTGGGCTAGGGGTGTGTGGAATCTTTAAGGGGTGGAGTCTAGCAGGAGGTCATTGGGGGCAGCATGCCTTCAGAGGAAATTGTGACCTCCTTCTCTTTTTTAGTTCCTTGCTGTGGGGTGAGTGACTTTGCTCATGCGCTCCCCACTGTGAGTTACTGCCTCCCTAGAGGCAAATAACAAGAGAGCATGCTGGATCCTTGGGGGAAGCAAATGGTTGTGCTGTCAAACTGCCTTCTAAGTGAGCATGTTCAAATCTGTGGAACAGCGTTGCTCTCAGCCTTGGGCCGAGAAGCTTCCCTGTGCCTGAGGGGATGTGAGTACAGAGATTCATAATGTCTCAAATGCCGAGAATAACTGCTCAGTGCTCAGCCAATGGCATCTGTATCCCTGCCTCCGTGGTGGCGGAGACTTCGAGGAAGAGGGTTCAGAAAGACTAGAAGAGCCAGAGGGGGGAAGAAGTGCCTGGAAATGCTCTCTTTTTGACTCGACTCAGTTGTTGCACTCCTGAACTCGAGGCAGCTATGGTTACCTGCATTACTGGTTACCTGCATGATACCTGCACAAGATCAGGCCTGCCAACATACCTACAAGAATCAGGGAGAGGCTCAGGAGGCCCCACCCCTCCCTGAGGAGATGTGGGCAAGTTAATGGTGTCTGGGGGAGGGGAAGGCACGTGTTCCATGCTGTAGCCACTGCTGAGTTGCCATTGATCAAGTAAATACCCCCCCACCATATTCATGCAAGCTCAACCTTTTAAGACATGGGCCTTTAGGGAGCATCAAAGACCTAAACTATAACATCACGTTCCAAAAAAAAAAAAAAAGTGAATTCATGGGTTCCCACTTTTCTTCCTGTCTCCTCTTTTCATCTAAGCCTTAAATGTTCTTTGGGGTGATAGAATTGTTTTTAAAAAACCGAGAATGGAGCACTTCATGGGATCTTAGTCAGTCTATCTGCTTTTTGTAGTCTACAATAGTCCGAATATCACTTGAATGTCATTTCATCCGAATAAGCCCCAATCTGCTGAAGCCCGCACACCTGCAGCGGCTCCCATTAGGACACTTCTGACCCAGGCAAAGCCCGGGATTACAGGCTGCCTGGAACCTGAGCCCACAGCCATTCAACTGGGACAGAACCTCTGAACTCTGCCCTACTAGAAGGCGCCAATATTTCACTCTCTCATTTCCTCAGAACCTCCTTGGGAGTGTCTGGGTGATGATTGTCACAAATGGGCGTGTAGCAGAAATAATCAAATACATAGAGGACATATGTACTTCCGGAATTAGATTCTTGTGATAGCCAAGCAATCAAATAGGAGCAAGGCGAAGCCAGGTGGGGGCAATACTGCTGTGGCCACAGACTTAAATTTCACCCCTGTGGGACTCATTGTTAGGAACAATGGTCCTTTTAGCTATGGAACACGGAATTACTAACATGTTTTTAGCCTGTCAGTAAGAACTACCATCATACATTGGTAAGTATTTCCGCACAAAATGCACTTGGAAGGGATATTGTTTCAAGCCTGACAAAGCTCATACTGTTGGGCTCCTGTTCCAGTTATTTTAGGCAGGGAAGGGGAATTTCCACAGCTCCCTCCCTCCCAGAAACTCTGAACGCTCAGCCTTAAGAAACCACTTCCTTGTAATCTGTCAGAGACTGAGTTATTTAATGGAAGAAAAAAAAATCCCCTGACTTTATGAATAAAATCCCTAGCCAAGCAATTCACTGGAGAACATCGCTTAAAGTTCAAACAAGACAAAGCCATGACCTGACTTAGCAGAGAGAAAAGAATACAGGAATGCAAGCTGGAATATAATCCTGACGGTGCCAATATCACTCGTCACAGACAACAGAGTGCCAAGCAATGGACTTGTTTGCAAGTTTATTGTACCGTGTGTAAATGATTTAACCGTCCATTAATGTATACTAAACAAGTCACCGCACAGGTGGCAGCAGCTATGGCAGAAATCCAAGGTAGCCTGCAAATGACAGTTGAGAAACTGGACTTAGACCACGCCTGTTTCACAAATAAAACAACCGCAACAGAGGAAGTAAGGAAAGTACAAGCTGAGGGCTGGGGAGGTGGCTCTCTGGGTAAAATCTGCACAAGCCTGAGGATCTGAGTTCAGATCCCCAGCACCCACATAAAAAAGCTGAGGGCTCTGGGGCTCGCTGACCAAATCCCTCCAGTCAGTGAACTCTAAATTCAATAGAGACCCGGTCTCAAAAGACAAGGTGGATGTTGGGGATTTAGCTCAGTGGTAGAGCACTTGTCTAGCAAGCTCAAGGCCCTGGGTTCGGTCCTCAGCTCCAGAGGGGGGGCGAGAGGGGGGGGAGACAAGGTGGAGAAGTGATTAAGGGAAGCATTCTGATGTCCACCTTCCGTTCTCACGCACACCTGCGCTGTGGAGAGCATCTGCATACACGGTCATGTGTCTCACACACAAACAGCAATAAAACACAATGTAACTGCTGTGTATTGAAATGCAACCTCAAGCAGGTGCTAAGCACCAGATGGGACATTTTCTAAGCTTTAACTCTACTACAAAAACACATAAATGGAGAGACTCTGCTGTCCCCAGCCAGATAAAACCACTCTGAGCAAATGGCCGAGCAGGAGTCAATCCCACAGTTTGTGCCAAGCACAGCCTGGGAATCCAGAAAGGTTCATGTGGGTGAAACCACTCACACCTTGCAGCAAAGGAAACAGCCACAGGCCACTGGGAAGCAGCATTTCCCGGCCCTGAAAAATAAGAACATTAGCATCTTTGATTCAGGGTACCCCCAGCCCTTCCTCCATTCAGATGCTAAACTAAATGACTTAGTCTCTGAGGGGGCAAGTGACCAGTGGTGGAGGCACCTCCACCGTCCAGCCTCTGCCTTCTCCTTTTCCCATAAACCATTGTGCTTTGTGGATGACTGAGGACATGCGCTCTGGATGCACAGGTATTTCTGTAACCAGGTACAGCAGCCGAGGCCAGCAGAGTCCCCAGTTCTCCCCACTGGGAGCTTCCCCAGCTGCTCTCCTGAGCAGAACAGGAACCAACTCACCTAAGAAGTGATCCCCTCACCCTTGGTGGAACAACTACAGCCAGTTGATGATTGTCCCAAGGTGTGAGAACCTATTTCCAGATGAGCGTGAGATGGTGGTGCGATGTGTGCCCAGAGAGAAAGCCACTTAGCAACTTCCTTTCCTCCCCACCCCCACCCACCCCATCCTTGGGCCTTTCCTTACTGAACCATTGCACCCAACCTCCATAGCTAGTCCAACTCCAGACCTAAAGACGCCATGCTCTACGGAGACCCATATAAGCAAGACATGCTTAGTTGCTTGCTTACAGTGCTGAGGGGGGAAACCAGCACTTTGCACGCGCTAGGTAAGAGCTCTACCGCTGGTCTGGATCGCCAGGCCAATACACAGTTCTGATGGCCCAGAAATTTGTGCTCATCTGCAAAGAGTTCTGCTACCCAAACATACAAAGGTAAGAGCTCTCACTGGATGAATGGACACTCATTCCGTCCTCCTATCACAGGACCTCCCTGCATCCAGGCCCAAGTAAAGCATCATTCAGCCATTTAATGTTGAGGATAAACTTATCCAGTAATCATTTCAATTAACCCCATTTTCTGATGAACCCCAAAGTTAACTAATTGGTATAAGGTTGCACAGCCATTGAGTGTAGAGATAGGGTTTATGGTGGACTGAATGAGAAATCACACACACACACACACACACACACACACACACACACACACGTGCAGGAACACTTGATCCCCATAGGTGGTGCTGTAGAACCGTTAGGAGGTGGAGCCTTGGAAGATGTACATCACTGGCCTAGGAACGGCTTTGAAAGTTCATGGACTTATCTCACTTCCTGTTCTCTTTCTCGCTGCTTCCTGCATGTGGATGAAAATGTGGTCAGCCAGCTGCCTACTACAGCCACCGTACTGTTGCCATTCCCAACACCGCGGACTCACCCTCCGGAGAATGAGCCCAAATAAGCCAGACGCCCAAATAAACTGTTTTAAATTGCTCTTGGTCATGGTGTTTTTCCACGCAACGGAAAGTCACTCACATGGGTCAGAGCCCACTTACCTGAGAGTCACTCTTACACTGCTGTTCCACTTGAGTTTGAAAGTCAGCAAACTATGCCCCTTGTTGCTATCAGGCTTTGTTATTGAGTTTTATTGGAACATAGCCACACCCATTTTCACCAAGGGTATATAATTGTTTTGGTTCACAAGGTCAGGGCTGAGTCACTGGCATGGAGCCTTGCGGCCTGGAAAGCCAAAACTCTTTACTATCTGTCCCTGTGTAGAAAAACAGATTACTCCCTGTCCTCTGTGGCTGCAGGAGGAGGCAGCCCGTAGTCTACACAAGGAACTTTTTATTCTCCTACAGCCCGAGAGAAAAATATGCCTTTTCTTTCTCCAAAAGAAGATTCTCTACCCAACCGTGGGTCACAGTAGAGACTGGTTACTGGCTCCCCCTCTGCCAAAGGGACAATATGATTGTCCTATCAAGCTCTCATATGCTCTGTGGTCATGCTGGCTGGCTAGCCTGTGTGTTTATTGCTGTTGCATCTAGACACACTTTAAACAAAAATCTCTGGCCACAGAGATAACTCAGTGGGTAAAAGCATTCGCCATCCAACAGTCCTCAGAACCCACGTGAAGGTAAATGGAGAAAACCAACTCCACAAAGTAGTTTTCTGACCTCCACAAGAGTACCACGGTACATGTGCATGCGCACACGCACACACACACACACACACACACACACACACACACACACACACACACTGGGTTTCATACACATAAAACCAATAATAAAAATTAGAATAAAATTGTATGGATGGATGTTTTGCCTAAATGTATGTCTATGCATCATGTGTGTACCTGGTGCCTGAAGAGGTAAGAAGAGGGTGCCAGATCCCCTAGAGCTGTGAGCTGCCATGTGGGTGCTGGGAATTGATCCTGGGTACTCAGGAAGAACAGCCAATGCTCTTAACTTACACTAAGCCATCTCTCAAGCTCCAATTTTAAAAAATGTTTAAATTACATTCATTCATTTATTTGTATGTGTGTGCACGTGTGTGCGCACATGTGTGTGTGTGTGTGTGTCCATGCACACTCATGCCACAGAGCACATGTGGAGGTCAGAAGACAAGCTGACTTGTAGGAGTCGGTTCTCTCCTTCCACCACTTGAGTTCTGAAGATCAAATTCAAGTCATCAGGGTTGGCAGCAAGTGCCTCTAACCACAAGAACATCTTGTCATCCCCTAAAACTGTTTAAAATTTTCTGTTTATTCATTTTGTATGTTAGGGGGTGTGCACATGTGGGATTAGAGGACAACTTGCAAGAGTCAGTTCTCTCCTTCTGCTATGTGATTTCCAAAGATCAAACTCAGGTAGTCAAGCTTGATGGCAGGGGCCGTCACCCACCGAGCCTCCCAGAAGCCCCAGTTGTTTTTGAAAGGAATCCTATCATTTTCTTTGTAGATTATTCTGTGGAGCCACAGTAAGGAAGTTCCCTCTTGAGACTTCTGTCTGGAATCCTCACTGTTTATGGGCAGCTGGCACACCCCCACCCTTTGCCCTCACCCCTCATCCCCACCCCCGTGAGTTCCTCTATTCCCTTTATGCTGAATTTCAGGGCTTGGAGACGGAGATCCCCTCCTCACAGGGCTTTCTGCCCACAGCCTTTGGGCTCCCACCTCTTGCCATCCTTTCCTATAAGCTAACCATTCTTAACGGTGTTTTGTTACCAGTTCTTTGAACTGTTTCCAGCCTTGCTGTACACTAGGATGTTTACAGGACCTGCACCCGGGGACCGCTGGAGAGGAAGTACACGCTGTGTATCTAGGAGCCTATGCTAGTTAATTTTTGTCAACTTGACAAGAACGAGAATCGCCTTGGGAGACGGAGCCTCCCTTAAGGAATTGCCTCCATTGGACTAACCTGTGGGCATGTCTGTGGGACATGTTCTCAGTTGATGGTTGATGTAAGAGAATCCAGCCCACTGTGAGCCATGCCACCTCTGGGCAGGTGGTCCTGGGATGTACAAGAAAGCAAAATGAACAAGCCATGGGGAGCAAGCCAGTAAGCAGCACTCCTTCATGCTTCCGGCTTTTGCTCTGCTTGAGTTCCTCCCCTGTCTTCTTTAAGGATGGGGAGGCAAAAACAAAAAAAAAAAAAAAAAAACCCTTTCCTCCCAAAGTTGTTTTGGGACACTGTTTCATGACAGCAACACAGAACCCAAACTAGGAGAGAGGCAATGGACAATCAGCCTGAGCCCAACTCATTCTCCTCTGTTGTAGAAAACAAGGAGAATGGAAAGATGGCTCAGCAGTTAGCGCACACTGCTCTCTTAGAGGATCTGAGCTCGATTCCCAGCATGCAATGTCATAAACTGCTCACAACTCCAGCCTCAGGGGCATCTGGCACTCTTGGCTTTCACAGACACCTACTCATAGACACAGATGCGTATACATAATTTTGAAAATAAAATAAATATTTTTTAAAAACCCAGACTTATTAGGTGAGTCATTCATAGCCTGAACTAGCAAGCCTTGCTGTTTGACTTTGTTCTTTTAGTTTGTTTAATATACACTAACTCCTGGACAAAGGGAATGGGAAATAAGGCATCATATATATATATATATATATATATATATATATATATATATTAAGGCGTTCTTAAAGTTTGCATATTTTGACTGGAATAAACTCCAAGCCTTAGAACCCATTCACCATGAGAATGTGAGCGTGACCAACATTGTATTAGTTTAAGTAATAACCAGTTCTCATCTAAGAACGACTAAAATAGTCATTGTGAGGAATATATATATATATATGTCTATAGACATAAAAAATGATATGTTTGAAGAATTTAATAATGTAAAATAGCCATGGAACCTTATCAAGCAAGAAGCACATACTTAAGAAATTCCACATTCGTGAAAATGTACTTTTTCCCAAAGAGAATGTCTCTTGTACAAAGGTACAGCAAGTGATTGATATTTGTGGCTTTGTTTGTAGCTGTGTGTCCAGGGTCTCCTAACTATGGCACTGACATCCATCTGCGGGAGGACACTTCTCCATCACGAAACTGTCTTGTGTGTTATTCTAGTCCCAGATGACTGTAGCAGCTGGCACCAGTGCGACAAGCAAACTGTTTTCAGATACCACCGAATGTCTCCTGGGGGACAAAACTGGCGCTGGTTGAAAACCAGTGGCCTAGAACATACGATAAAGCACTCAGCGATAGCGTTGGATAATTCCACGAACGACGGGAGGTTCCGAAGTGAGAACTCCATTCCTTCCGTTTCTTTTCCTTTCTCTCCTTCACTTTCCTGCTCCAGGTTCTCCACCTGGAGCGTACAGAAGTCCCGTCCCAGGCATGGCTCTAAAACCACAACGTTCACTTGGCAGCAACATCTGGAGCTCAAACACGATCCTTCCTTTCGGGTGCTGTGAACATCCACGAGTTTCACCAATGAAGTGGCGATGTGTTGCTTGGCCTTGGTTTTAAACAAAATCCATCTGAAATCAGGGGAGGGGCAGTTAGTCTTTTAAAAATGCATTTCCCACATAGGTCTTGGGTTGTCGCTTGTGCAGTTAGGGGACTGTGAGCATTCTAATGATTTTCCGCTACTGGAGAGAGGACAATTAACAAGGTCTAAACAGCGCACGGTCCCCTTGCCTGTCTCTGCCTGTGACGCTTGACAAGAAGCCACTTAGGGAAAGGAAGTGATTCGGGTTTATAGTCTGAAGGGATAAAATCCATCCCGGAGGAGAAGCCATGGCAGAAGGCTGCTGCAGGGTGGCAGGCCTGTGCGGCTAGGACCGCCTCAAGACACATCTTGGCGGGGCAGGAAGCAGAGAGCAGGTGGGAAGCAGACTCACTCCAGGTGACCCACTTCCTCCAGCAAGGCTCCATCTCCTAAGGGCTCCACAACCTCCCAAAACAGCACCCCCAGCTGGAGACCAAGTGTTCAAACACAAGGGAGCCTTGTGGGACCCCTCAAATTCAAAACACAATACTGAGTAGTCGTTGACCCAGAAAATCCTCCATGAGCGAGGGAAGTTACAAACAACGCGGTGGTCTTGTTTTACAAATGAGGAAACAAACTCGCAGGGGGTTTGGAATCTGTGGGTGCTGGAGGCTCTTCTGCCTCCTGAGGCGATGCGATGTTCCTGTCTGAGCCACATCGAGCTGTACGGACTTCTGTGAATACAGCACAGCCAGCTCCAGCCACCGTGCTCAGCCACCACGCTGGTGGTGAGAAAAGGCGTGAGCATCTTCCCGGCTTCAGGTCTGTTTCATAGAAGGCCAAGAGCACCTGCAGTCTGTTTTAGACGGGAAATGACGGTAGAGCGAGGGAGGGATTAGGTAAGAGCCCCAGGCAGACTGATAAAAGTGCAGAGTTGAAACTCATCAGCAGATGACACACGCAGATGCGCCATCTGTATAATGTCTTTATCCAGTGTGGGGACATAGGCTGCTGTCAGGCCCCTTAGGTTGTAATCTAGATTTACTATTCAGTAGTTATGCATTAATTCGAAAGGATCTCACTGGAGGATCTCATTGCATAGTCCAGGCTGGTCTTGGACTTTCAATACTCCCGTCTCAACCTCCCCAAAGCTGGGATTAAAGGTGCACCACACCACACCAGGCTGTCTTTGTTAGTTTCAACGTATTCTCATGTTTATTTGCCCATTAAAAAAAAATTGCACACCTATAATCCTAGCACTTGGGAGATGGAGGCAGGAGGATTGCAACTTCAAGGCCGACCTGGGCTACATGGCAAGTTTGAGGCTAGCTTGGTCTACCTAAGACCCTATCTCAAAATATTAAATAAATAGATAATATATTCTTGAAGTGAATTGCCTTATTATTCTAATTTGTAGTTCTTTATATACTTAGATTCAAGTTATGACACAGATATGTTGCAAGATTATTTCTTTCGCTTCTTGTCTCATCTACTAATTTTGTCAACATTTTCTTCCATGAACAGAAATTGAACTTTTTAATGTTTTATAGCTAGGTATAGTGGCACACATTTGTGATCCTAGTGCTTAGGAGGCTGAAACAGTAGCATCAGGAGTTTCAGGCCAGCCAGGATTCCATAGTATAAATAATGAAGGATTAAATAATACTGTGACATAAATCATAACTGATATTTCTGGTTATCCCAAGCTTGTGATGACAGTCTTCCATGTTTTTTCTAGAAAATTCTAGCTGGGATTTTTATGTTCAGTTCTCTGGTCCATCTCAAGTTTCAACTGAGTCTAGAATTAGCATGAGAAGATGGACAGACAGACACACTGAGTACTGAGGAGGTACCTGTCAGGGGACTGTGGAACGGCGAGGTGATTGTCCTGGAAGTCAGGGTCTGTCGGGTGTGGCACTCAACCATCCACTCCTACAAAAGCTCATTGTAAACACTTCAGGTCTGACAGGCGTATGGTCCCTGTAGCAATCACTCCCCTTTGCCTTTCCATCCAAAAACAGCCCCAGGCCATGCATAAGTGAACAGGGATGGCCGAGTTCCATAATGACTACTCATGGACAATGAAATTCGAATTTTGTGTCATTTCTTTACATTTCAGGGAATATTTTTCTGACTTTTTTTTGTTGTTTTTTTTTGTTGTTGTTTTTTTGTTTTGTTTTGTTTTGTTTTTTCGAGACAGGGTTTCTCTGTGTAGCTTTGTGCCTCTCCTGGAGCTCACTTGGTAGCCCAGGCTGGCCTTGAACTCACAGAGATCCACCTGGCTCTGCCTCCCGAGTGCTGGGATTAAAGGCGTGCGCCACCAACGCCCGGCACTGACTTTTTTTTAAGCCATTAAAAATGTCACAACAATATTTAGCTTTGTGGACCACACAGAAACAAGCAGCGGCTGGATTTGACCGGAAGGCTCAGGCCATCATTGGCCAACTCCTGAACTCCATGCAGCAAACACAAGGACCAGCTGAGGAAACGGCAGGGAAGTAAAGAGAAGTCTTCTGTGGAAAGAGAGCAGCAGACATCATCGGTGATCGCCGTGGATGGGATTGAAGGGAACCAAAACCAACCTCACATTCATCACCACAGCTGCTAGCAACAAAGAAGGGGAGAAATAGAAAATATGGTGTTTGAGGGTGGCTGTGGAGAAACTGGAACATTTGTGCATTTGCTCGTGGGAATGGGAAATGGAGCAGCCACTGTGCCCAACAGCAAAAAGGCCGAGCAAGGAACACAATGTGATCCTGAAAATCACCTCTAGACATGCTCCCAAAAGTGTTGCAGGGCAGGGACTCATACACAAACACTGGGAATGTGAGAGGGCTCAGGGGACAAGTGAAGGTGGCAGCCACCAAGCATGATGACCTGTGTCCAACCTCAGTTAAGGCTCCCGAGACTATGAGGTCAGCTTTCTTTGTACCCATTTTACAAATGAGGAAACGGAGGCCCAAGTGTTTCCTCTCTTACCCAAAGTCACTCAGCTAGTAAATCACAAGATTACAATCCAAGCATTCTGGGGCTGGAGGTGTGGCTCGGCCGTAAGGGAATTGCTGGGCGTGCCTGAGGCCATTCCATCTCCAAACACTCCAAAACACAAATGAACAAACGGCGGCCTGACTCATGGGTGGCGCCGCCTGTAAATACGATGATTCTGGACTAGTAATCTAGCCCTGGTTTAGATCCCCAGCGCTGCATAAATTACAACTGTAATCTGAACATTCAGGTGGAGGAGGCAGGAGGATCAGAAGTTCGAGACCATCCTCAGCTATCCATTTCCTGTTTTGTTAGGGCAGGGGGAGCAAATATTAATGAATCGTGAGGGCTACATTCATAAACTATTGAAGGCCTGAGGGGAAGGGCCCCGGGAGCACAAGATAGTGACTGAATCTTCTGGAATTTTCTCTAATTCTGAAGACCCAAGTGCTGTGGAATAATCCTGTTGTTCACTGTAAATATGTATTACTCTCATTGGTTAATAAAGAGCTGACTGGCTGATGGTTAGATAGGATTTTTGAGGCAGAGAGAATGCTGGGAAGAAGGGTGAAGTTGGAGGAGATGCCATGAGACATAGAGTGAGCAAGATGGGAAGTGTATACATGAGGTAAACAAGGCTCAGGGCAGCACATAGATTAAGAGAAATGGGTTAATTTAAGTTGTAAGAGCTAGCTAAAAACAAGTTTAAGCTATTGGTCAAGCATTTATAATTAATATTAAGTCTCTGTGTGGTTATTTGGGGAGCAGCTGGCAGGACAGAAAAGTCTGCCTACACCCAAGACCATGTTTATTTGGTCATCATGCCAACTTAGAAAACTGTGTGCTCAGAAAACTGCCCTTCAAATTATGGGACATGTGTAAAATATATAATGCGCTTGAGAGGGAGGCTCCCCAGCAGGTACTGAGGCCTGAGATTCCAATCTGAAGGGTGATTCACTCCACAAAGTGTTAGGTAAAGAAAGAATGATCCAAGGAGCAAACATCCATGCTTGGATCACACTGAGCTTTGCTGTTACCCTTTTCACCTCGCAGAGGATAGGGACTTTGTCAATTACTACCACAAAGCTAAAATGCACCAAAGTTGGATAGGACCTTGAGCCTCCCGGAATCCTCTCCAACAGACAGCCAGGACACAGTACAAGCGAAGCAGTCCATATTTCATGTTGACTCTAAGACCACACCACCAATGACAGGAAGTCTAACAATTCACTAATATGTATGAAAAGCTCCCATTGGCCAGGGCCTGGCTCGTGACTTCAAAGGACATTGACTGAGCACATCTATTCCCCAGCACTCTGCATGGTGATCTCTGAAGGGCCTCCATGCACACAGCAGGGGAAGGAGAAGAGGTTCAAGGTCAGTCACCAGGACTCTGGAACTGTTCTGATGAATCACGGCCACAGCAGCCAGGCCTGTCATTGAGGACGTGGTCATAATTATCATTGAACTTTTCTGGAAGTTTTTGGGTTTTCTGTCTACTGGACTTCTCATCAACAGTTCTTTGACAAAATTTCCCACTTTTCATAACCAGGAATTTTGACGTTGTGTTTCAGGCGATGGAAAAGTTTCTAATCTCATGCAGTGAAAAGTAATCTGTAGATAGTCGAAGAACACACAGTCAGCGCAGGGTCGTTGCTTCCCTGCTTGACCCCAGACCCCACAGGTCCAGGCTGGAGGCTAGGAAAGCTGTCACCCACCCTCTCATGTCTCCTGCCCAAGCGTCAGCCCAAGCCCCAAAGTCCTAGCCTCACTCTGTCCCTCGCCCACAGCATGCTGGGAGAGGAGGAGCATTCTGTCTGGTCGGTAAATGGACACACTGCCGCCTGCCCCTGGCACGCTCAGAAGGAGAAGCAAGGCTCTATTGCTGGTGGGTGCACCAGCCCGGTTTTTCTAGGAACCACCCTGCATAAGCTGGTGGGAGCCATCTCAGTGGGGTATCCGCGGGGCCACCCTCTCCCCCTTGTTGAGAGATGAGCCTATGCCCAAGATACATCATGTGACGCCAGCTGTGCTGGACTGTGAGTGTCCACCCAGTGACTACATGTGAAAAACAGCTGCAGCTCATCCCTTGCAAAGGGGAGCTCCTCCTTTTCATTTCATTGTGCTTTGATTTTTTTGTTACTTTCTTATTTAAACACGGTTTCATATGACTCAGGCTGGCCTTGAAGTCACTATGCAGCCTAGGGTGGCCTTGAAGTCTGAACTGTCTGAATCTGCCTTTTTAGTGCTGCTGGGCCACCATGAGGGAGCCGAGGAAGCCTAGAGTGAGCATAGACCTGAGTGAATGTGTACTGTTGTCATGGACACCACCATGTGTGGGACCCCATAGCCTTAGACTCAGAGAGATGACAAATCCTTCCTCGGGTCTGAGTGTCAACGTTGACAGTGTGTACAGGAAATGTCCACCATAGCTTTCTCCTCCAGGATGTTCATGGTCTAAAGTCTGCTCTCCTGTAGAGACTGCTCCGCAGAGGTTAGATGAATCTCTACCCTTGATCCAAGTGTATGCCATAAACCCCGCCTCCTTGTTTATCTGGATGTAACAACCGTACCTGCCTCCTTTTACAGCAGTATGAAATAACCTCCCCCCATTCATCTCTATAGAACCAATATGGAGGGGTTTCTCCAGTAGAGAGCCTAGTCCACCCAAGCCCAGCTTTTATGTGTGTCCACATGTTCATCTGTCTGTATTTTCTCCATTCCCTCATCACCCCCAGTCAGGTCCATACCTGGATCCATATTAGACATGGCATTACCATAAACAGTTTACACTGGGCTCGGGACAGAACCCAGGCTTTGTGTATGGTAGCAAACACTACCAACTGAGCTATATTGCTGGCCTGGTTTTTCTTATCATTATTTTTTTAGGTTTCACTTTATTATTTTTCATTTGTGTGTATGTGTGTGTGCCTATGTGAATTTATGTGCACCAAATGAATGCAGGACCCTGTGAAGGCCAAACGGAGATCAGATTGCTTTGAACTGGAGTTAGAGTTACTTGTGAACTACCTGATGTAGGTACTGGAAACCAAACCCAGGTCCTCTGCAAGAGCAATAAATGCTGCTCTTAACCACTGAGCCGCCCCTCCAGCCTCTGTCATTCTTGAATGTAATTGACGTATAATAGTTACACATGGAGTCGAACGTGCTATAGATACATGTGCACAGCATGTTGTCATCAGATTGAAGCAGGTAGCATGTGTGCACCTGAGAGCATTGCCATGCCTTCTGTTGGGGAGGTCCAAAATCCTTTCTTCTAGCTGTTTTGAAATATACTACAAATCACTGTGAGTCACCCTCGGGTATTCCAGAACCTTTAGACTTACTGCTGCCTGATAGTAGCTTCATACCAACAGCAGTGGCTCTCTATCACCCCTCCCCCCTTGCAGTGGCTCTCTATCTCCCCCTCTCCCCTTGCAGTGGCTCTCTATCTCCCCCTCCCCCCTTGCAGTGGCTC
>CABHPP010130537.1:704-44426 GCA_902168425.1 Peromyscus attwateri | reverse complement strand
ACCATATAACCAAACTTGCTCATTGGAACATTCTGAAATGAAATGCTCTCTGCTTGTGTTCTGTGACATGGTGGCCACCATAGGCATGTCATTCAATTAGCTGGTAGACTTACAAAAATTTATTTCATTGCATTTATTATAATTATTTTATTGAAAACATGAAATTTGTCATATGTTGCCAGTGGTTGTAAGTCTGTACTATCTCACTCAAGTCTCATATACTGAGATTCAGAACCACCTTACTTATGGAACTGTTATCTGTGACTTCCTCCATTTAAAAGTCTTTTTCAACATCAAAATCTATTTTGTGTCTTCAAATATTGAAGTTTTCCATTCAACTTTCTTATTCAGATGTAGGATGAGAAAGGGTATGTGTAAACAGCAAAGCATCCACAGGGACCAAGAGCATCTTCACAGGGATCTTATCAGTGAGCACTCTAGCAGAGTATATTACTGCCTTGTCACTTGTTCTGTGGTAGAAGCTGAAAGCAGTCTGAAATATCACAAGGAAGTTGTGTCCTTCCTCTTAATCTCCTCTTACAGAGGCCATGGTTTCTGGCTCATAAGAAATTCATACCTTTGAGGGGACTGCTTGTCACAGAAAAGATAACATGGCGATTTAAAAATTACCAGTAGTGGAATGAATGCAGATAACCCAGTCATGTGTGGGAAGACCTCCTAAAAACAGAGGTTAAGGGAGGGGTAAAAATTGTCACAGTGCTCGCTTGGGTCTGAGTTGAAAAGCACTGGGTTTAGTTTTTTAGATGTCATGTGTTCATTTGCACTGGTTAGTCTCTATTCCGAGGAACTATAGCCTTCCCCAGCATTACAGTCCTTTGTCCCTATGAGTGCAGATCAGCTATACGCATCAGAGGACTGGCACCCTGGTAACTTAGCTCTGTTTACCTTGTTCCAAAGTAGAAGACTAGCTTTCTCACACTCTTATAACTTGAGAAAAGTTTTATTTTGAATCATTTCTTCCAAGAAACTTTTGTCCACAGACATAGGGAAGAACTCTGCCCTTGGTAGGAAGGCATATGGTGGCAGTACTTACTGGGTATTGAACAGGAAGCATAGAGGACAGGCTGAAACTTTGATTAGGTAAAACTTTCAAAGCTCTACTTCTAATAACTTACTTTTGCAAGTTAGGTCTCAATAGCAGAGATTCCACAGCCTCTCAAAATGGCGCAGCAAGCCAGGGAACAAGGAACAAAAACATGAGCCTGCAGTGGAGATCTAGTGTTTAAATCATGAGAATCTGGAAGGATGTTGCTGGAGTGAGATGTCCAAACAAACATCTGAGTCTTGCAACACTTACGTTGGCAAGAAAAAAACACTCATCAAGTCAAACGTTTTTATTCATCAAATGACACAAGTTTAATAGTCAAAAAAACTTTGGTGAGAGGTAGGCTGTCAATCACTTACTACCTTCTTTAGGATATTTCCCAACCCCAGCTCTCCATGTCTGTATGCCATAGGATGGATAAATAATAAATAAATAAATAAATAAATAAATAACTAGGATAAGCAAAGTGTCAAGCATCAAACATAGGGTCTGACATTGAGTAAGCCTTTAGTATAGCCATGCCTACAATGGCTATTTTTTATTGTAATTATATGCATTGCAGATTAACCAGACAATAAAATCAGGGCAATGGACCATTGCTTTTTTATTGATATCTGTTTATGTTCATGAAAAATTTAATTTCACTCTCTGTCTCCTCTTGCTCTTTGGAGACCAGGAGGTAAGCGAGGTGGGAGTGGGAAGTGGTACCCCTGGGAGAAGAGATAACTCTCAGACAACATCATTTGTTTTTTACCTTCATTTACCTGAATCTGCAACCTGGGAATTCATGTCAGTTGATCATAAAGCAGCTTTATTAAAAAAACAATAATAATAAAGTATCCAGGTTAATTCCAGCTCCTGATCCTGAAGGCAGCACTTACATGGGCAAAAGGGGATTCTCTCCAAAGCTGGTATGGATTTCCAGTTACTTTTCCTTCCTCACAGAGTCTTTTCTTCATTGCAACAAACACCAAAGTTATCATTCTCTTTATGACCACTCCTTCAAGTCAAACCCCAAATCAACTGTAAAATAGAGTTCTGCAGCACACTGTCTTCTGGTATGAGCAGAGTCTTTAAGCCTAAAATGCCAAATGCCCTAAAAAGAAATGAGACACAGCATGTACAGCAGTGATCAGGATTTAAGGTATGTCCCAGGAATGGAAGTAGACTAGAATAACAGTGAACATTCTTTTGTCTTTCTTTCTCACTTTCTTTCTCCTTCTTCCCCTTCTATCTCTTTCCCCCTCCCTCATACATCTACACAAAGCCTATGCATTTGTCTCCCTACCTCAACTGCTTCATGCCTAAAGGATTTCCCAGAATCCTTTGAATGCACACCACACCTCTCAATAGGCACACATCACCAGGAAACCCCTCAAAGGTAAGATTACATATTTTAGATGAATTTCTAAAAGGTCTTATTAAATAATAAACACGGAACCAAATATAGGGGGGAAAGCCTTAGAGATCAAGGAAATTTTAATAGCCACCAACCTTACCTCTCCAGCTCTGCAGCTACAAAAAGGGGGCCTCTTCCTGTCGTCTAACCTGCGCCTTTATTGCCTTGCTGTTCTGCCCTCTCATTGGCTCTTAGCCCAGCTACTTCACTTCCTTGTCACTGCCTGTCTGTACAGACCTCCAGGTCTCTATGGTTGGTACTGGAATCAAAAGGAATGTGTCACCACGCTTGGCTGTTTCCTAATGTGTCTTGAACACACAGAGACCCTGCCTGCCAAGTGATCGGATTAAGGGAGTTTGCTACCACTGCCTGACTTTTGTGTTAGTGGCTTGCTATTACCTCTGATCTCCAGGCAAACTTTATTTATTAACATACAAATAAAATATCACCACATTTCAGCACAAATAAAATATCACCACAACATAGTGCCTCAAACAGATACAGATACTGATCTGGGAGGGATTTGTGACTGTAAGCTAGAACTGTGCCATACTGTACCATACCCATAATCCACAGGTGGCCATTTAACATATGGTATGTGCTCCAGCCAAATTAGATGTGCTGGCCCATGAATTCCATTCCACATTTGTTAATTCAACTAACCATGAGTCAAAATCAGTAGGAAAAATGCTATATTTGTTTTGAACATGGACACATTTTTTTTTCTTGTCACTCTTCTATAAACAATACCGAAAAACTATTTACGTAGGAGTACATTTTATTTGGCACTGCAAGAAATCTGAAGCTTATTTCAACTATGCAGAGGGATGTGCATCCATCCCAGATAAACACTATACCCTTGCATGTAAAGGACCAGACTATGCTTCTCAGATGCTCCTGCCCTGGAAACTATCCTCTACATGCTGAAACTTCTTGTTAATCCTATGTTATTAAACCTTACATCATCATTATTTGTTTCTCTTAAGAAGCTACATAGTTATAATTTGAAATAATAATGGCTTGTCAGCATTGCATTTGTCTTGGACTGAACTGGTCTAGACCAGTACTTGGTTCCAGAATTAACTTCATGGATATTACTTAGGAACTTACTAGGACCATGCATTCTTAGCCCCACTAGATACAGTGCTCCTGAAGCTATGAGCATAGAACTCTGATGAAAAGACACCTCACGTGACTTGGTGAGAAGAATCTTAAAGACAGGGAGTGTAAATTGAGGCAGGCACTTCCCCTGTCCCAAAGGGGCAGGATCCTCTGAAGACTCAAGATTTCCCACTCTGGTGCCACCACAAAGGTACAGCTGATTCTGTTTTTGACTCTCTCCCTAGTGCCTTCCTGATGTAGTTCTTCTTCCTGCTTACCAGGAGATATGTTTATTCAAAGGGTTCAGTCACCTTGCAAAATAAAAACACCACAGTTTAACCGGCAAATATTGACTCAAGCAGTTACGCTTGTGTATTTCAGCAACTCCCAGTGTTTGCAGGCTCAACAAGCAAACAAAAGCAGGTACAGGAAGTTATTGTGGTGTTTGAAGCCCTTGTTTGTTTTTGTGCAGCTGATGCCTGTTGCCTATTGTGTGAGGCTGGTTACTAAAGAAGCACTCTGCAGTTGATAAGGCCAAAGGCTTTAATAGAATACAAATGCATCTTACATTTCCACTTGAAGAGTTTATTTTAATTGTGTTTTGAAATACATCGTACCCTAAAGGCCTCTCTTTACCCAACAATGTGCTTCCTCAAAATAAAACGTTGCAAAGAGCAGAACGTGTAAAGGAGTGCTGCCTAATGGGCAGATTTGAATTCAGGAATTTAGTTTGAAGGTGGCTGTTGGTCACCTTCTGTATAGACTTAATTTTTTCTTCAAAACTGAGAAGAAAAAGGGTCAGAAGTTCCATATATTTTGCTTTGTTGTTATTGTTGTTTTGATTTAAAGAACACAGGGAATCACTATGTAGCCCTGGCCAACCTGGAAGTTGTTATGTAGAAAAGGCTGGCCTGGAACTGGAAGATCCACATTCATTTGTTTCCTCCTTCTAGGGTAAGAGAGCAGGGTCACCAAGCCCAACTGCCCAGTTCCTTTTGCATTTTCTTTCCTAAGCTTCTCAGCATTATCCTCTTAGTTAGCAATGAAAATAATTTTTTTCTACCCTGTGTGTTGGGAGACATAGGTATGAGATGCAAGCTTGTACCAGGCTGGGACCAGATGGGAGGAGCACAGAGGGCCTAGCAGTAGCCTAGGAATTTGGGGACAGGAAGGCACAAGGCCAAAGGGAAGCCAAGATTCCCAAACTCAACCTTCAGCCTACTCTCTCCTACTATCCTCATCTTCATTGCTTATTTGTCTTATTTCTCTTACCTTCCCTTTCTCTTTTCACTCTTGAGAATTGTCTTTTCTCCCTTCTTTCTCATCTTTAACTCCCTCCTCCTGCATAATGTAGTCAGGGAAGCAACTGAAGGAAAACTGAAGGAATTAGTCTCCTAGCTAAATCATGTCCTCTAACCCAGGCACATATGTTGTAAACATATTCTTACATATCATACAGAGGCATAAGAGTACATATACATGAATTTAAAGAACATAAGAAGATTCTTTGGCCGTATATTGGCAAGTATGTGAAAGAATTTTTTTTTCATCAAAGTGACACTATCCTTGAAAACGTTAAAAAAGAAAACTGTGCTTTGTGGTCTCCTACCTGAAACACTCAGTCAGTAATGGTGAAATCAGGTTTCATGTAGTCTGAAAAGCAGCACTATTACTATTTTCAGGATAGGGGTAGTCAGCACAAGGCATTCTGTAGTTCAAAAAAAATCTCACTTCCATCCTGTAGCATTCAGTGAAGTAGCCAAAAAATAAAATCATAACCAACCTGATATTTCATTTAACTACCTATATAAGTAACTTGCACAGGTTATCCTATTTTGTTCACAGTGCAGTCAAATTGGAAGTGTTATGAAAGATATATCAACATGAACTTAAACATAAAACTTAGCAAGAGGCATTCAGAAGGGACTATCAGGGGGTATGTTTTTCTCAGAAGAGTAGAGGAAAGTATTAAGTATGGGTACTTAGTAAGGAGGACACTGGAAACTTTAGTGACCATTTTTCCTTTTTTACTGAATGAGTCTGTATTAATGTTTCAAATGAAATCTGGTGATGAAACAAAGATTAGTTCACTAACTGGCTTGTTTGTCTCTTAGAAATGACCTATGATTCCATTACTGAGAAACTGTTCTCATGCCTGAAGCCCAGGGCAGGGCTTGGTTCTCTCCAGCAATGTGATCAATACTTAGGGTATTTTGAAAGTATGAAAACAGATCCTCTCCTTGTACAAATATCAGTGCTGTGGTTATTTCCCCAACTCTCAATGTTATTAAGAGACACATTTTAGCTAAAACAGTAGTTCCCCAAGTGCCTATGGTCTGAAAAGTCTCTGCAAGATAAAAGAACTTACGTATCTCACAGACTACATAGCTAAATGTAGTTAGAAAAAGCACTTGTCACACAGAGAACAAACAGCTCTGGGGACACTGGAGAATTGTCAAACACACACCCACTTCCAGAATAAATCACAAACAATGTTGAGGGCTGACAGTTGCTCTGAACCCTCCCACTGAATGCCAGTCTCCAATCTTGAGGAGCCAGAACTTTGTCTTCTTTTGCCTTGGTCTCCCTTTTAATTCATCTTTTGCAGCACATTAATTTTATCATATTAACAAATCTCAATGATCTTAGTTTTTATTCCTCAATTTCTAGACATCTGTATGTGCATATTCTGTTACTGGACAACTTTTCTTTTTTTTTACTTCTTTTCAGAGTTTTTTGCTGTTATATTTTTAGAAGTTTTTTTTTTATTTTTAAGAGTTTATTGCATTTTTATTTTGATTCTCCTTCACATATGTAACTAATTTTATTTCAAAATTTGTCATTACTGGGAAATCTTTTCTTTTTCTTTTTGTTCGGATATGCTGTTCTTTTCTATAACACCCCTTTAATCTTCTTCCTTTATCTCATTCACTTACTGTATCTGTATTTACCCTAGATAATTTTTTTTTTTTGGTTTTTCGAGACAAGGTTTCTCTGTGTAGCTTTGCGCCTTTCCTGGAACTCGCTTTGGAGAGCAGGCTGGCCTCGAACTCACAGAGATCCACCTGCCTCTGCCTCCCGAGCGCTGGGATTAAAGGCCTGCACCACCACCGCCCGGCCTGATAATTTTTATCTTCAAAGCATATTGTACACTAGCTTGACCATTTCTGTTTTATGGTCATTGTTCAATTTTAAGTCAATGTATGTGTCTTGAATGGTGTGAAGTTACTGTTACGATAGTGTCTCTCTTTGAGTGTTAATGTAGAATGAACCATGATAAGTAATATGTTCTCTAAGAATATTCAAAACTTAGCTTGGAAACAATACATAACATATAAACAAAAGTAGCATGGCAAATCAACATGAAACCTCCAAAAGATCACAACTCCAGAATGACTAATTAAAAATGCTGAACTAGGCCAAAGGCTAGAATAAGAGTCAAATGTTTATTAATAAAAATTATCAATGCCCCAAAAGATTATATGAAAAAAAACAGATTAATCCAAAGCAAAATAGATGAGAAAAAATAAGCAAAATAGAAGTGATAATCAGCAAAATGAACAAAAGGCAAAATGAATAGAAATTCAACAAAGACATTGCGATTTTGAACAAAAAGAGAAATGTTGTCCTAATTTGCTTTCCATTCCTGTAATAATCACAGTGACTAAAAGCAAGCCAGGGAGGAAAGGGTTTATTTTAGCTTACAGGTTACAGACCATCATCAAGGGAAGGCAAGACCAGAACAGAAGCATAAATCCATCCAAGAACAATGCTTAGGACTTGCCCCCAGGCTTACATTCAACTACCTTTTTTTTTTATATACAGCTCAGGCCTACCTACCTGGCAATGGCACTATTCATACTGGGATAGGCCCTCCCTGCAAAGTAGAGGAAGCAGTAGGTGTGGTAGAGAGCAGGGAAGAAGCTTCCAGCTACACTTCTGGTTCATTCCTGTGTGTTGTACAATAAAAGCATGTAGTGTGTTCAGCACCCATGTGATGCTAGTACACAATCAACAATAATGGAAACAGTTTTTTGTAGGGGGCTCTTAGGGAGGTAGTTCACCCATTGCTCTGAGTTTTCATTAGAAACTATGGAGCTTCTGAGATTGGCTCTATCACTCATACAGAATGCCTTCATTTATTTCATCTTTTTTAATTAGCTTACAAAAGAGCAGCTTTCCTTATGTCTTTTACACATGTCCTTAGTTTGGTGTGCTGGACAGCTTTATGTCAACTTGGCTCAAGGTATAGTCGTTCAAGAGGAAGAAACAATTGAGAAATGCTTCCAAAAGATCAGGCTGCAGTCAAAACTGTTAGGTATTTCCTTAATTACTGATTGATGAGGGAGGGCCCAGCCCATGGTGGGTGGTTCCATCCTTGGGTTGGTGGTCCTCAGTTTTATAAGAAAGCAGGCTAAGCAAACCATGGGAGCAAGCCAGTAAACAGCACCTCTCCATGGCCTCTTTATCAGCTCCTGATTCCATGTTCTTGCTCTCAGTGCATTTGATGGTGAACTGTTATATGGTACTGTGAGCAAAATAAACCCTTTCATAACCAAGTTACTTTTGGTAATGATGTTATTCACAGCAATGGCAACACTAACTAAAGACATTTGTGTAGACACCCATTTTTCCTTTTTCTTTTTTTTCTAATCATCTATAGCCCTTTAATGTTTTGAAGAGATTTATGAACTTTAAATAGCAAGTCAAAAATGCATCCCAGGGTTCTGTTAACGAATTCTAAATTGTCCTGGATTCCTCAAAGTGCATCATATTCTCTGAGCTCCTTTGGTCCCTACAAAGTTCTTTCTCTGCCTTGAAAGCATGTTCTATGGATTTTTCAGGACTCTTAATTTTCTCAACAAATTACTTTATCCAATCAAGCTTCCCCCAGGGCTCAAGAAAAATCTCAGCAGCAAACAATGTGGACTCACTCAAACCAGTACACAGGAACTTTGGAGATAGGGGAAACTTTGCTTTTGTTGTTGACAAAATAATCGGAAGCTTTTGTTGTGTATTTGCATGAAAGACTTTCCAGGCATAAATCAACATGGCAGCACCAACCCTGCAAGAAGTATAGTTTTCACCAGCCTGTAACCACTCATTACATTTATTTCCCAATTTTCTTTGTTATTCATTTCCTGTTCAAATTGGAGCCTGCATAGTTATGGCTTTGCAGCTGAAGCAGGAGACACTGCCAATCAGCAGGAAATATAATACAGATAAGATTCAAAGAAACTCTTTTGAACTAGTAAAATCGCTAGATGGGAAGTGGATGTTAAGTTGTTTGCACTTGGCACAAGAAGAAAACGTTCCATTTTTAAATTCAAAGCCTCTGCACCTTTGTAAATGAAAACAAATCACCCAGTCCCCACAGTATTTCAGTCTGCAATGGCCAACAGAGGCTGATGAAAGCTTTCATAAATCACTAACTTTATCTGGAACTTGCTCAAATGAGGCAGTCCCTTGATGAAAACAATGTGAACCTTGTGCCAAGGCTTTAGAAAGATGACACGTCAACAGTTGGCTCTGAAAATCCTCTGGGAAGTTTTTACAAACAGTAGTTGGTAGTTTGCATGAGGAATCAGAAAGATCTGGGTGAAATGCTCTTGAATCTTTTTATTCAACAAAGATCTTTCCAAACCCTTAGGAAAGTGCAGCATGAAAGGTTCAGAGGTGCGGGTTGAAGATGTTAGCACCGTGAAGGCTTACACCTTGGCAAACACTGTAAAGGCTAAGTTCCAGGGATAAAATAAGTTTTTGATCATTGACAGTAATTTAAACATATGTATGAATACGCCATGACAAAACTCACTGTTTTGTTTGTTAACTTTAAGTAATAGAAGAAAATTGCACCAAAAAAGTGGACTGTTGTATTCTACATGCCACCAACTAGCTTACCCCATAAAATGAATAATTCTCACATCATCTGAATTAATGAATTGTTTCAGCAATTTGTTCTTATTTCAGCTAAGCACAGACTAAACTCAAAAGGCTATACAAGCTAACGTGTGTTTAACAGTGAAGTAAAATGAATTACCAAATTAAATTACAGGAGACTTACTGGGTGATGAGCCTTTGTCATGGATGGGTTGCAGACTTCACAAAGACAGCCGTGCTTTACCTCTGTGGAATCTCAGGAAACAAGTGAAAGCTACTGAGTTAAAATGATATACAGGCATAGTTGTGTGGAACAAGAATAAGAAATAGAGGAAGTATGTTTATCTGAAATTACCCATGTCTTGAGTTGCATATTAGGAAACATTTGTGGCCTGTATTTATTTATCTGTTTGTTTGTTTGGATAGGACCTCATATAGCCCAGTCTAGCCTAGAACACACTATATAGGTGATTACCTTAACTCTAATCTACCTGCCTCAGTGCCATGAGATCTGGGTCTGGTTTTCATTACTAGAACAATGATGGCTTTGGAATAAGGTGAGCTAGAGCATCTCTGTATGGCTTTCTGAATCTTTTTCTATAGCCCCTTAAAGTACTTCTGGGAGGTTTTACTCCATTATTTATTGACACAGGGAAAATTCTGAATGGCAATCTGAACTATGAAATAAGAACAAATGAAGATAGTATATCTAAGCAATTCAAAAAAACTTAACTAGAAGATTATTTTTCTCAGACGGGTGCAGATTCAATTTTACTAGATTTCAAAATGGTGACACTTCTGCAGACAGCAGAAAGTCATTAAAATCTCATAAAAATGGCTTTCTTTGTTCATGTTCTCCTGCCTGGTTGGATCTACATGTTCATTTTTGGAAGATGATTCTTCAGCAAGATGGCACCAAGCTCCCTCCAGTCTCTTCTTGGTTTAGTAATCACTGCAGAAAAGAGGTTGAGAACAGACAGTTTTTTTCCCTAATAACCTACTGTCTCACTCTTGCTCAGTATTGAGCATGGACCAAAGTCATTTTATCAAGACAAGGCTGAGTTTTGTGCTTTCTGAGTGATGCTTAAATGATACTTTGATGTCACAAAGGTCAACACGAAAGTGTAAAAAAGGAAGTTGTAATTATAATGAAGGTGAGAACTCTTTCCTTCAAAATGAACTTTACCAGCACTCTGCAGGCTACCCTTGGGTCTTTTGCTGCCACCACAGGGTGGCACTATGTACTGATGAGATCACGTCAAACTAACAACCACATGAATGCTTAAATGAGCACTGCTAAGGATTCACTCAGGAGACTTTGCAAGTCCATCAGCTAGGAGTTTTGTCTCATACTCAATCTAGGTTTACTATGGAATAGAGGATACCCTCCTACCAGTGCTTAACAATTACATTCATCCTGTATGAGACAGTCATGAACAAGCTGGAATTTGAGTATTGAAATCAAGGTAAAGTGATTATCGTATATATTAGGCAGATGTAGATGCCCTAAAGGCTTATTTTTGCCCCGGTGAAAAAAGAAACCATACTTTCAGCAAGGTTTATAGCAAATAAATAAGAATTGTCAAATAAAGAATTTTGAACTTAAGAAATAGCCCACAAAGTGTTGACGATATCATTGGGCAGATTGATAGATTATTTCTTACCCAGAATTTATACTTATGTTTAAAGAGAAATGACAACAAGAAAGCAAATTGTTTAAAAACATGATGGTTTGAGATTGGCAGAATGGCTCAGCAGCTAAAGGTGTTTGCTGACACGTCTGATGACCTAAATTCAACCCCCAAGATCCACATGGTAGAAACAAAAGATTCCAAGAAGTTGTCCTCTGTCATCCATACTTGTAGTGTGCCATATTTGTGCTCCTACACACAAGAAAGAAGGAAAGGAAGAAATAAGGAAAGAAAAGTTTCATATTTTATTAACAATAATGAATCTGTGTCACCTAGTATTGATGTAATCAAAATAAGGAGATGGTGGGTCAAAACGAGCAGTATGATATACAGACTCCCTTTCCTAATCCAGAAACACCGATCGATCTGTGAATCACAGGCAGCTTTCCAGTGTAGGCATTTGAAACATTTGGTGACAGAATGAATAGAACATTATTACAGCATAACACTACTAATGACTCTTGGCATCAAGTTTAATAAAGGTGATTGGATAACAGGTGTTTTTCTGATGGGGTGATGACATCTATAAATGATGAAAATGTGCTGAGACTGGCTTTGTACATTTTGCTGGTATTTACTTTCTGTCCTGAAGTACAGTAATATCCCTTTATAATTTCATTTTTATTTGGAAGCTTCTGTAAAATTCTGCTTCTGAAGGTTTTTGATTTTTTTTTTGAGTATTTTCTTCAAAGTCAATTCCTTTTGGGTAGCTGCTGTCTCTCCTAGTTTAGAACCCATGAGAAGCAGACCTTAGGCAAAGATATGAATAAAGTGGATTACTTGGAAGAAAGTCACAAGTAGGGTTCAGAGATTGAGCAAATAAAACACAGACATTCTGTTAACATTTCAAAGGAAGAAATATTTTGAGTATACGTTACATTCTATGCAATATGTTGTCCATATACAAAAAAAGGATTATTTTTAAATGACATCAAATTTAAATTCAATTGGACATACGGCCTTTTAACACCATGTAATCCCAGTTTCATAAATCTCAGCTGAAGGTATGAGGCAGACAAGGGGAGTATATCAGTGTAGACTTCATGAATGAGTAACTCATTGCTGTAGCAACCACATGGCATAAACCAACCCAAGGAAACGTTGACAGTTGCTAGAGAAGCTGCTGCCAGTGTGCAGCTATAACAGCTAGAGACAAAGGAAATTCACTCTGCTCAGAGGAGGCTGGAGATGTGGGCTGTGCTCAGTCTTTATGCCTGCTCTTTCCGCCAGGTATCCACTAGCCTGAAAGAAGCCAAAGGCAGGAACGCAAGGCAGGAAACTGGAGGCAGAAACTGAAGCAGAGACCACAGAGAAACAGTATTTACTAGCTTGCTTCCAATCTCACAATCAACTACAACTCTACCAGCGTAAGGGTGGTACATACCACAGTGGTCTGCCCCCCCCACCTTCATCAACTAACAACCAATAAATTCCCCACAGATATGCCCACAGACCAATCTGATGCAGGCAATGCTTCAGTTGTGGTTTCTTCTTCTCGGGTGTGTCAACTTGACCACCAAGATCACCTATCACAGAAGGCATGCTAAACTTCAGAAAGAAAGAGAATTTCAAAATATTTCATGAAAACTGCACATCTGGTTTGGGGACACAGGCCTAAAGCAAGCTCAGTAATAGACAATACACTGGGCATTAATATTACTCACTCACTGAGCCGTACTGGTAAAATAGCTAGAGACAAATTGGGCAAGCAAAGCCTCAGTTCAACTGCTTCCAATCCATAAAGGATTAAAAATCTTGCCAAAATAGTCTTTCAACAATAGAGTCTTTTAAGATGAAAACAATGAAGATAAAAGGGCATGAGACCTCTGATAAATCTTAAGACTAGGACTTCAGTGTACAATTCTGAACTTTCAGAAACTAGAGTAAAATGGAAATATCTTTTTTTTTAAATCCAAACTAATACTGAATGTGTAGAAAGTATGTACTCATGGCACTAAATTTTAAAATAAACATGACAGAAGGTTCATGGATAGTTAAAAAAGGAAATTAATGACACTATCTGTTCATTTTGTACCTATCCATGATTCTTGAAGCACATGGATCTATGTTGAAGAGGAGAGGGAAAGTTGCAAGAGCCAGAGGTGGTAGACAATTCCAAGAAAAATGTTTTCCATATGCAGATGCATATATGAACTCACAGAAACTGGGACAGCATACACAATCCCTGCCCACGCTCTACCTGGACAAAATTTCAGAATGAAGGAGTGGAAGTGGATGTAAAGTCCCATTACTAGCCAAAGAGCTAGTCACAGTCAACAACAGCTCCTTGGAGAAGGAAGCCAGTTTTGTCAATGGGATGACACTGGGTACATCACAGAATAGGCCCCATGCTCAGAAGTAAAAGACCAACAAAAGTCAGACTCTATGTTTTGGGGCTTTTTCATTTTGTTTTGTTTTAGGTTTTGGTTTTGTTTAAAAGAGTGAAAGAACATGAAGTTGAATCAGTTGGGAGGTAGGGAAGGATCTGGGAGGAGTTGGAGAAGGGGAAGGAATATGATCAAGATATATTGTACCATTAAATTAAAAAAATAAAGTATTAAAATACTTTCTTAAAGTAATAATGTCTAAAATACATTTCTACCTGTTTCATAGTGATCTGAAACAACCCTGACATAGTTCTTAATGGAACTACAAGATGTTATCCACTATTTCAACACACCACTAAGGCTGTAAAATTCCTAGAGACAGACCTGCTTTTATTAGATACCACAATATTTTAGTATGGCACTTGATATTGGATTAAGACCATGTTCTGTTTCTTATATTATTTTGTCATTCCAACATTGGGTGTATTTCAGCAGAGTTGGCATGGAACACAGTCATCTCTTATCACCAAGCCAATGGACCTAGACCCAGCCCACATTTACAGTGTCCAGCAGAAAGACATAAAAATATTTGCACCCTAGCAGTTTATGTTCCCTTTTTTACACACACACATTCCTGAAGTACTGCCATAGGCTCAAATAATTAAAAATAAAACTAGTAGTAACTAGTAAGAAAATGCTGCCATATGAAAAATCCTTTAGGGTTGATTTTTATTACTTCTGAATACAATTAAATATTAAAATTTTCCACTTGTTTGCTCTTTTCTTTTTTCTTGGATTTCTGGGTCTTGGATTTTCCCTTCCTGGATTTGCAAGTTCTTGAAGAAAACTTTTCATATGCATTTGGAACTCTCCAGTGAGCAGTATAGATGCTACGTCACTCTGGGAATCTACTCCTGTCCATGATCTGTTGCCTACATTCTGGGTTTTAGTGTTTACTAGACTGGTTATTCACAGATGCCTAGGCTGCTGTTCTAAGTTATGATCTGGGTCCATTTTAAGCTCTCTCTTTTGACCATTGGTTTGGGCAAGGTACACTCATGCTTCTATCTGAGCCCTCCAAGTCACTGCCTCTCTGATATTCCAAAGACAAGGTTGGGCAGGCTCTGCAGTGAGCACATCCTCTCTGTATTGTTTGTGTTGGGTCTGCCTTCTTCCTGTCTTGTCTGAGTTCTTAAGTCTTGAGTCTGGTTGGATGATCTGTACCATGCCCTCTGCTATCAGTTTCTCCTAGAACTTTCAGCTTTCAGGTTTGGTTCCCACCTGACAATCTTCCCTCTCTGACCTGATACCACTTGAAAATATTGCTTAGTGTCTATTGTCTATGTACTTTTATGTATTTTAGTGAGGGTTCTCTAGTGGAACAAAACCATGAATATATATATATATATATATATATATATATATATATATATATATGTGTGTGTGTGTGTGTGTGTGTGTGTGTGTGTGTGTGTGTGTGATTTTATTAAGTAAACTTAAAATAGTAACAATAGTCAAATTACAACTGAGAAGTTGAGAACCTGGTAGATATTGGGTCCTTGAGGCTGAATGTCTCAACAGTCAGAATGCTCCACGATTACTGTCTCTCACCAGGGGCAACATCCTGCAGTTATACCAGAAGGTAGAGTGCCACAATACTCCCAATCCAGTGTCAATAGCCTAGAGAGTCCCTGGAGAACCCATTCTATTATGAAAATATGGTTTTGCTATTAGCAAATGAATCAGCAGCAACAAAGGTGCCAATTAACTCACCATCAAGAGTGAAGACCAGGCAAAATAACGGATAATCTTCCTCCCAAAATACGCCTTTATCTGAAGTGCTACAAGAATATGCCCTCCAAAGTCATGGTTGGTCTTTCCACATCCATCAATATGATCATAACAGTTTTTCAGTTCAGGATCCCTACTTAGGTGTTTCTAATTGTGACATGTTGACATTAAAACCAAACCAACCAAAATCAACCAACCAAGTTTATATCACATTTCTGTGTCCAGAACCACTTGTACAATGATCTTGGCTTTTCTTCCTATCAGTACAAGTCATTGATCCCACCCAGAGCTGTTATCTTAGTTAATATTCATCAGTCCAGGCCCACATTTGTCCTTGGCAATTTTCAATTCATTAATTTTATAATTACTAAAATACATCACATTCTATGTACAAACCCAAAGCATAGGTTTTGTGTTGATGAATTTTAAACTTTGAATATAGCACTTCAGAAACAGGCCAAACCTGCTTTTTTATTTATTTATTTATTTTTCCTTTTGAGACAGGGTTTCTCTGTGCAGTTTTGGTGCCTGTTCCAGATCCGGATCTTGCTCTGTAGACCAGGCTGCCCTCGAACTCACAGAGATTCACCTGGCTCTGCCTCCCGAGTGCTGGGATTAAAGGTGTGTGCCACCGGTGCACCAAACCTGCTTTTTCAATGATTATCTATACTATTTACCTTACATTGTTAGCATACTATTTGTCAAATACAGTTCATGCATCTCTACTGATTGACTGTTCATTTTTCCTAATGTATTTCACAGCACTGATAGGGTACATCTGAGCAAGCTACACAATGCTTTGAGAGTTCCAGAGTTCTCATTGTAAGGGGAAATCATGGACTAAAACCATTCCTAAAATGCTTTCCTTATTATTAGTCCATGGTTCATAGGTAGCATTCTTTCTTTGTCTCTATCCTCCACATATTCATGTTGACACTGAGGACATCTGTGTCTGCTTTTATCTGCAGTTAGCACCATTATCCTCTCATGGTATTTTCCATATTGAGCCTATGGGCATATGTGGCATATGTCTTCCTGTATCTTGTTTAACTTGAAACATGTTTGTGTTTTCTATCTAGTTCCTAAATAATGGGATGAGGTATTCCTTCCTCACATTGTAGTAGTGAACAAATAACCACTATCTTTTGATGGATGTTAAGTGTACTAAACCATTAGTGAGCTTTGATAGCAATACATATATAGGAACATAGTTTTTACAAAGGGATTTGATAGTTTCTCATTGGTCTAAAAGTATTTAATGATGTCCCTTGAAGGAAACATTTTTGTAGGCCTTGCCATCCAAAGTCAGAGTGACTAATTTTAATCAGAAGCTGTTCTAGACCCAATGGCCAATTACACAACATTCAGACTTCTCTTTCCGATTTGATCCTAGCATCATTTTAATTTGGTTTCTGAAATATCTGAATTTTAAAGCACAGAAAAGGGGTCTTAATTTATTGCAAAAAACAGCAATTAATACTGGCTTACATAGGCATCTTTGATCCCCTCACAGCTTCTATCTGTTTGCTGTAGGATTTTATCACAGGAGCTCTATACCTCAATCTAATGATAAAAAGATTCTGGACAAACTGCATATTAGATAGAACTCAAGGCTATAGTAACACAGTATTTTAAATAAGTATATTTAGTTTAAGTAAAAATTTAAAGTAAAATAAGTTATTGTGTGGTACTTTTAAAGAGTGACATTAGTTCTGGACACATTAACTAAGGGCATAAATAAAATTTTTGATTGGTTTTATTTTCTGGGCACATTTTTTTTAAATCATTACAACCACGGGCAATTTCCTGAAATGGTAAGCATTTGCTCTTTGATGCAAACTGTATTGATTTCTTAACCAAACAAAATGACTGCAGGGAACTACAGAGCTTCTTTGCTATTGTGTTTCTCAAATTTTGTGGAATTGTTTAGGTCAGTTTAGAGATTGATCATGGTGTTTATTATTTATTCACAAAATGTTTTAATAAAGTCAATGACGTTTGTGGTCAGTGTCTAGTTCCTATATACAGCCCATCACAGGAGTACTCACTGAATAACAAACTAAAAAACACTGAATGATTTTGGGAACCAGAAATATTTCTTCTGAACTAGAATAGGTATAAGAGATGGAACCATGACAAGGACATATGGGAAAAAGAGATCATCAGTTAAGAAACCATGGTTTGGTTCTAATGCCAGCCTTAAAATTCTCTGAAATCTTGCATTAATCATTTCAAAACTCCATATCTTAATTTTTAAGCTTAAAATGATAATGATACCATTCTCTCTACTTTCACTAGTTTTGTATGATAGTTATTAGAGATAATTTTAAAAGACAAAAGGTTAAACACCATGCATGTTTGCCCTATTAATTCTAATAATTCCTGCTGATATAGACAAATGTCATCTGCCCATTTGAAAATGGCTCTTCTTAAACTCATTTTATCCACTAACTATCAAACTCTTTCTCACATATAACAATAACTACAATTATCTGTTATGAGAGTACAATTGGGTTTTCCTATGAGTTGATGATTATTAGTAGCAAATATATATTAAGTCTGTAGCACATGCTCAACCCTAAAATATTCATATATGATACCCAGATGCCCATTGCTTCCATATGGACTATAGATAAATATAAAAGACATTATTTAGCACCATCATAAGTACCTTCACACTGTTCTTTAAATTGGAAGGAATTGATTTGATATTAAAAGAGCTATTGTCTATGATCTATTGCTTTGTCTATGGTACTTCAACAACAATAAAGGAGGATGAAAATGTACAGGAAAGTAGAAAACAATAATAAAATTAGAATATTTTTCCTTAGATGTATTAAAAAAGTAGAAAAATGTTTAATATAAAATTTATGGGATATGTTATGTAAGATGCATATAATATGTGATGTAAGATTTGTAAAATTTATACAATAAGATGTATGGAACACATAATATAAGATGTAAGGAATATGTTATGTAGATAAATAAAATTAAAGGTGACTAAAAGATATACTCATCATATGTATCTAAATCAAAAGCTTGCAATTTCTCATTTGTTTCAGTTATGTACTTTAGAAAATCTTTCCAAATATCAGTTACAATATTTTCTTGGAGTCTTATAAAGTTTTTTATTATTACTATGATAGTCTTTTTGTGTTCCTTTTCCAAATTCTGAAAAACTATTAAAGTATTTTAAAAATTGAATTTATGTTTTAAATCTTAATTCTTTTTACACATCTTTTGATTGGAAAAAACACTCTATAGTTATAATGAAATATAACCACTGACCTGTGCTTTTATGATTCCATAACAAGTGACTTGATACAGTTGGTGGTTATATTATTCCCAGAAGCTACTTCTAAGCTGGCACAACAGTAATAATTTCATTAATCATGTAATCCAAATAAAACCAAATAAATGTTTCCCCAATTTAAATTCAGTTCAGCCATAATCCCCCAAACACCTACACACACTCCAGTACCAACCTGGAGGAATTATAACAAAAGGGATATCAGAGTAATATTAACAGCAATCAGAAAACTTACAGATAAAATATTTTCCTCTGTGTATTTTCAAAAGGAAATGCACATGTTAGGATATTTTTGGAAGTCTTTTCCATGATCTTGACCCCCCCCCCCTTGCTCATAGAATCCCTCTTCTCTGTCTTTGACTGGACTCCTGCACACTCTTCCTGGTGCTTGGCTGTGGATCTCTGCATCTGCTTCCATCAGTTACTGGATGAAGGTTCTATGATGATAGTTAGGGTATTCACTGATCTGATTACTGGTGTAAGCCAGTTCAGGCACCCTCTCCACTATTGCTGTGCCTCAATGGAATGTACCAGGCTCTGCTGACTCCCCACTGGAGGCCTTAACTTGTTGTAGGAGGGGATGGGGCATTGGTTGGGAGGGAAGGCTGGGGGGAGGGCAGGGGGAAGAGAAAGTGATCTGTGGTTGGTATACAAAATGAATAAAAACATTTCTTAATAAAAATTTACAAAAAATTGTCTTTTCCAGGCTAGAGCACATTCAAGTGAAAAAAACTGAAATTGTAGTGTCCTTAGACTCTCTATAACTTTATCATTCTAACTTTCAGATCACATTAGTAAAAGGAAGTATGAACTCAACTAGATGAGTCACACAGTGCCACCAAGAAATATATGTTATCTATAAAATAATCAGCCTCCTCCTTGAATTATCACTTAGTAAAATTATTTTTCTCCACGTCAAACTGTCTTGAGTTCAACTACACAGGCCACTGTGATTTTCCAACTTTTATGTAATTTGAGCCACATTTTAGCTTCAAAAATATACTTATAAAATTTCCTTTAAAAAATCCTTAGAGTCACATATCATCTCTGACTACTTCATATATTTTTATAGCAGATGACATGGTGGATTATGCCTTTTAAAAATTATCCCCACAACTGAAACACTATTACTTACCAAAGCCTTGTTTTAGTCAACAATGTGAAAATGCTTCCCCTTGGCCAGGTTAGTTTAAAACATTGTTGTGGGTTAGAAAATAAACTGAGTTTCCATGAGATGATTCTTATCTATGTTTCCCATCTGGCTTGCTCTTGCAAGCATTTAATCTCCTGTTTGCTGCCAATGTTTCCCAGAAAGCCTTATAATTGCTTGAAATTTGTATGAACAGTTCCAGTCTGGTGCACAATTAGGGATGCACTATAAAATTTTCATTGCTTGATTTAGTTGAAATTATAAGATGGATAGGGAACAATAACAAAATACTTGTAGGCTGTAAAATGACAACTAGAGATTTGTGAATAATAACAGATTGAAATTTCAATGTGTAATTAGAAGCCCACAAAGAATGAAATCTCAGATATGAACATAATACAAAATGTTTAATGAAAAACTTTATGTGGAGGGAAAAAGGAAACCTTGAAATTTACACTAGACAGGGTTCAAATGGAAAACATGGAAGATTGCTGTCCTGTGTTTTTTCACAGATCAAGCTTTAGTATAAATCCCTAGTGTGATGTTACTTCTCTGTGGTTCTCTACAGTTAAGGAAACATAAAGGCATGAAAATAGTGGCAAATGGCAGTTATTAACAATGGCCTTCAAAGATTTGGCTGATTAATCTCATTGGCATTTGTTCCTGAAGTAAACTGATTGTGTAAAAGGGCAAAAAGCCCTGCTTTGGGCTACAATTTCCCTGATTTCCATAGTTGTCCTTGTTTCCAAGCTGCTCTTTCACCAGTCATGATATTTCAGCATATCCAATAATATAATACAATTGGTTGTGCCAATTAGTGTCAGTGAGAGTTTGTGTTGCCAATAGCTAATTGAAAATTACATGGTCCCTTACTTCTAATTGAAGTGTTTCCACTTCATGGGTATATACAACTAAAAGAATAGCACTTCTGAGGTATTGACCTAATGTGAACTTGAGTAGTGGGCCAGATAAAATTTTGATAATAAAAATGAAGGTAAACTAAGATTTTTTGTAACCTGTTTTCTATGAAAGGCCTGGTGTGACAAGTTCAATGGTCAGTGTCAGCAAATGGGTTAGTTATTCAGGAGCATACTGCCTTACAAAAGTCAATACCATTGTAATTCAGAAGCGTATCATTTAACCTCTATCTGTCACCTATCAATCATATCTATCAATCATATCTATCAATCATATCTATCTATCTACCTATCTATCTATCATCTATCTAATATCTATCATATTTCTTTTTATCTTTTATTTATCTATGTACCTATTTACCTACCTGGCATCTATCAACCTGTCTATTTAACATCTATTTTTCTACCTTGCATATAGGGAGATATTCCACTTTTCATTGGACCAGAATTATGTGAGAAGACCTAGGACATCAAGAGAATAAGGTTTTCCCAGATTGAGATAGTTCTGGAACTTTCATGGAAGCAGGACGGATGCAGTGGTACAGTTGGATTCAAGAAATCCTAGAACCCAAAATTTCAAATCCCCAGAGTTGAAAAGGCAGACAATGTGTTAAGAGTTCCATATGAAGTAAGTGCTACAATTTTCCTCTCTTTCTCTTGACCTCCCATTGACAATATTGTTTCAGTTTTCCTGAGAAGCATGTGCATATCAACAACTAAAATATAACACACTGAGTATTTTCATACTTTCTGGCCATTAGAATATAAATAGTATATTTCAGGAAAATTCTATTCTAATTTTATTTTCTATAGTCAAAAATAACATGAGTTTAGCCAATTATGAAAGAAACATTTTGAAAGATTTACAGTCTGGGCTCTGATATATGATATCTTATTTAAATTTTAATAATTTATAGACATGAAATTACAAATTCATAAATCTCAGTGATTTATTCAGAAGAGGGCTTAATGGCCTGATTCTCAATACACAGACTAATGTCTAACAATCTGACAAATGAATGAGGTCATGATTTTTATTGTAAAGTATTTTTGTATTTCTAGATTAATTGGATAGATGAGTATGTAGATATCAACTTTAATTAATTAATTAATTAATTTATTTATTTATTGGTTTTTTGAGACAGGGTTTCTCTGTGTAGCTTTGTGCCCTTCCTGGAACTCACTCTGTAGCCCAGGCTGGCCTCAAACTCGCAGAGATCTGTCTGCCTCTGCCTCCCAAGTGCTGCGATTAAAGGTGTGTGCCACCACCACCCAGCTCAACTTTATTTTTTATTTTATACTTAACCTCATGCTTTGATATTAGGCAATATGTTAAAGTGATTTTGAATTTCATTCAAAGGAAAAATAAGAATAATCATAGTTACTTTTAAGGGTTTTACAATTATCAAACAAGATTTCATATGGACAAATGTCTGTTTGCATGCATATGCATGTATGTGTATTTATTGATAGTGATATTAACCATTTTAATAATAATTATTATTGGCTTGATTATACATATAACAATGTAAATATTTAAGGTAGCAATGTATTTCTCAGTAGTTCAGGAAATAGGTTTAGTATTTTTGAAAATGTTTATTTTTCTTTGGAAAGAAGCTTATAACTTGCTGGATATTATCCATAAAACCTACTGTGATTACAAATATATATCTCAAATTTGGCTCAGGTCAGCAGGGAAGGTATGATACAGATATCTGGGGAAGAAAAGGAATCAATGATTTTTCCATCTTGAGTACTAACAATCTACAAAGCTGAACTTCTAAGTGCAGATAGAATCTGAGAGATGAGGATTCACTATTTTCAGTTGTGCACCCACTGTTAAACCCACCAAACATCAATGGATAAGAACAAACTCACAGGCATTCATGGTTAAAATCAACGGGTAACAAAACAAAATAAGCAGGAACACGAGAAAGATATTTACAGAGAAGTAAAGGGCTATACAGGAAAGGAGGGAGTTAAAAGAGGGTAGGGGGCCACAGAGCTGGGAATCAGAAGCACTCCCTATCAAACAACTCACAGGAGCCACATTATTCTAAGATCCAGAGGTACTAACAGAAACCAAGGAGTAGAACCCCCACCAACAAAGAGAAGACCAGATATCAACACCTAAAAATCACCTTAATTTTACCAACCTGTAATGCATAGACATCATGGAAAAACAAAATCAGTAACAACTAAGACAAGGTGCCTTCACCAGAGCACAACAATCCTAATATAGTAGGCCCAGAGAAATGTAATATAGGTACAACACAAGACAAGGATTTCAAAATAACTATTATGAATATGTTCAAGGACTTTAAAGATGATATGAATAAATCCCTTAATGTAATACAATGACACAAACAGTGGAATTAATAATTAAAACAGTTCATGAAATGAAAGTAGAATTTATCAAAGAAATATATCACTAAAGAAAACCCAAACTAAGAAATAACTGGAAATGAAAAATTGAGGACATTGAACAAAAATCAGAGGAATTGAAGATATTGTTGAAGAAATGTATGTCTCAGTAAATGAAAATATTTAATCTAAAAATCTTCAGGCAAAAATATCCAGAAAATCTACAAAAAGACCAAATCTACAAATAATAGAAATAGAGAAAGAAATGAGAAAAAATTAAAGGCAGTGAGTATATTTTCAACAAGAACATAAAAGAAACTGTCCCTGACCTAAACGGGGAAGTCCCTATCAAAATACAAGAAACATACAGAACATCAAATAGACAGGAACAGAAAAACAAGTTCCTATGAATCACAATAATCAAAACAATGAACATACAGAACAAACAAAGAAAATTAAAAGCTTTAGGGAAAAAAGACCAAGTAACATACAAAGGCAGAGCCATTAGAATCATACCTAATTTTTAAATAGAGACTAAAAGCTAGAAGGTATTGAATGGATTCTCTATAATCTCTAAGAGAATACAGATGCCCTACTACACTACTATTCCCAGCAAAACTATCAATCACAATAGATGGAGAAAGAAAAGCACTCTAAAATAAAAGCAAAATTAATCTACAAATCTATCCCTATAGAAGGCAATAGAAGGAAAACTTCAACCTGAATGATGCTAATAATACCCAAGAAAATATAAGGAATAAATAATTAACCTCAGAGTAAAAGGATAGAAAAAGATATTCCACAAAATGGACCCCAGATAAAATAGGCATAAAACTAAAACTAATCAGAAACAAAGAGAAGGACACTGCATACTCATCAAAGAAAAAATGCACCAAGAGGACATTGCAACTCTTAACATCTATGCAACAAGCAAAAGGAGACCCAAGTTTATAAAATAAACACTAAGGCATTTAAATCACATATTGCCCTCACACTGATAGTGGGTGACTTCAGTGCTCCATTCTCACCAATAGACATGTCATACAGACAAAAATTAAACAGAAAATCCTGGAGTTAAATAACTTCATAAATCAAATGAACCTAACAGATATTTACAGAACATTTCACCCAAATATACAGGAACATTACTTTCTCTTAGCATCTCAAGGAACTTTCTCCAAAATCAACCACATATGCAGATATAAATCAAGTCTCAATAGATAGAAGAAAATTGAAATAACAGCCTGTATCCTATTCCTACCAAGGAATAAAGCTGGATATCAACAACAGAAACAAAAGGAAATTTACAAACTAATAAGAACTGAATAATTCACTACTGAATGGAAAAATAGGTCAAGACAGAAATTAAGGAAATGAAAATATTTTTATTATTAAATGTAAATGAATATATAGCATACTCAAACCTATGGTGTGGTGGCCCACAGAGGCTTCCTAGTGACACCTTACTCAGGGTCAGAGAATCTTAACTTGCTTTACCAAGCAGGACTACATAATGGGATGATTTGGCCACGGGCATGTTTACCAGGTATTTGGAAGGATTTATACTTGGCTGTACAGTGTGCTTTGATCCTGTAAGGGGGAAGTATTGCCTCTCCTCTTGTCATATTATAAAAAGCCATTTTGAATAAAGGACTAGATGACTGGGTATTGACCCAGGGCCCTCCTGAAGCTATCCTGTGTCTCTGTCTTTCTTATAGTCTCTTTCTATCTTTTGATCTAATATTTTCTCATTCCTCTCTCCTCCACCAAGAACCCTTCAAAAGGTGGGACTCAAGCAGACTCCCACACTATGCGGCACAATCAAGGCATTTCTAAAGAACAAGTAAATAGCAGTAAGTGCCTACATAAAAAATTTGAAGAGATCCCATATTAACAACATAACAACACAATCAAATCTTTAGAAAATAAAAAAAAGAAATAACACCCTAAAACATTTTACTAACTTGCACTCTAGTAATGTTCCAGATGACCCCTCAACCAGACCTTATTGTAAACTGTACCTCCCTCTATTCTCTCCTATATCTCCCTGATTCCTCACCCTCTCCATTTAATCTTCCCACTACTGTCTTTCTTACTGCCCTTTGTCTCTTAATAACTATAGGTTCTGTTTCTCATTCCTTTGGAGATCTTTCCTTCCTGCCTAACCCTTACTATATACTAATCTGTGCAGTCATATGGATTGTAGCTTGTCTATCAAAGTCTTAAAAAATAACATCCACACATGTGGGTCACCTTATTCCTTGAGGATCATTGGCCACCAGTCCATAAGGGAGGAGGGTGCAGAGGTGGTTACCAGGGTTCAGATGGCTGTGGGTAAGACAGAGGAAACTTTATGGAAGACAGTTTCTGCTGTGGAATAATGCTTTTGTACACTGGTTTAATTAAAAAAAAAGCTGATTGGCCATTAGCCAGGCAGGAAGAATAGGCAGGATAAGCAGACAAGGAGAATTCTGGGGAGAGGACGGCTGAGCCAAGAAACACCAGCCCACTGTCCAGGGAGCAGCATGTAATGGTACACAGGTAAAGCCATGGAACACATGTGACATATAGATTAACAGAAATGGGCTGACTTTAAGTGTAAGCGCTAGTCAGTAGTAAGACTGAGCTAATGGCTGAGCAGTTTTAATTAATATAAATCTCTGTGTGTTTACTTGGGTCTGAGAAGCTGCAGACAAGGTGGGACACAGGAAAAGTTACAACTACAAATGGTACCCAACATTGGTATTCAAGTTAAAATCTTCCTTTTGAATAGAAAGAAAAGGGAAAATGATTGGTGATATCATTCTGTATGCTGTGAAAATGTGTTGCTCTGATTGGTTGATAAGTAAAGCTAGTTGGCCAATGGTGAGGCAGAATATGGTTAGGCAGGACATTCTAAAGAGAGAGAGAGGAAGGAAGAAAACAGAGCAGGTGAGATGCTGCCAGTTGCTGCCATGAGAAGCAAGATGTAAGGATACTGGTAAACCACAAGGCACATGGCAAAGTATAGATTTATAGAAATGGGTTAATTTAAGATATAAGAGCTAGCTAGCAAGAAGGTTGCCATGGCCATAGTTTAAAAATAATATTAGCCTGTTTATGTTTATTTGGTTCTGAGTGGCTACAGGACCATGAGGTCACAGGAGCTGGGCAGGACCAGGAAAACTTTATCTAAAAATGTTGCCAAAACATGGGACAAGAGTTTCTACCTAAAACCTGAGAAAGCTTTAAAAATAATTTCTAAAATGGAGCTAAAAATAGCTTCCTTGTTGTGTCTCTCAGGCAAGCTGTGAGCTACAGTATGGTGGGTTCTTAGCCCTGTGTGAGCTTGAGTGTAGCATGGTGGATTCCTATCATGGTACAAGAGACATCTCCAAGCCACACAGTATGCTGCATGGTGGATTTAGCTTTTGCTAGTACAGACCAAAAAAAAAAAAAAAAGGTTTTTGGGCTACACACTGCTGGATGGAAGTATAGACCCACTGCCTCTGAGAGCTAGGCAAGAGCATGGCTCCCAGAGCTGGGGGTGAATTATCTCTACCATGTTGAAAAGCTAAGATGGGTAGAGTCAGCAGCCAAGGTTGCCGCTTCAGTACTAACCACTGCAGTTTAAAGCAATAGATTCATAATAAGGCAGATTCAGATGGAATAAGACTTTAAATGATTTACAGTGTGTAAAAATATATGTAGGCTTGAAAGAGAGAAGAAAATGAATATTGTCAGTTATATAAAGAAATAGTTTTAAAAATAAAGTCTTTAAAGAGACAGTAAAGGTAATATAAAAAATAAGCTAAATAAAGATGGATATTACACAGAGAGTCTGGATTGGAACTTTTAACTGCAGAGAGACATTTGATTTTAAAAACTTCTGAGTTAAATCAATATGTATATTTTAAAGATATCTTGATTTCAAAATTTATGTTTAAGGATATGTTGCTTTGGAAAAGAGGTTCTGCTTTTTTTCCCACAGAAGTGAGAGGCTGTGGACTGGGTGGGATACAGGAAAACTTCCAACTACAAGTCTCAGTGTTACAGTTCAATTTTATTTCAGAGTGAATGGAAATATATAGGATGAAGACAGCAGTTGGGGCGTCACCTAATTGGCATTTGGCAGCATGGTCCTACCATGTAGCTAGAACACAATATGTAATTATCATATGGAAAGCAGGGAGAGATCATCTGCAGGGAACTATATAAAAGGCCATGTTTAATAGGTCAGGCATCCAGGCCTAAGGACAGCTTCTAGATAAGGTCAGGAAGAGTGTAGGAGGCCCTGCTGGGGGGTGGGGAGGGAATCTTCCATTTTATGTTGAGCTTAGAGAGCTGTCTGGACATGGTAAGCTGAAACTTTAAGCAACAGAGCCTTCCAACACACACATAAGCCATTACCATATTTGTCTTTTAGGGGCTGAGTTGTCCAGCTCAGGATTCGTTTTTCTAGCTCCATCCATTTATTTGTGAATTCCACAAAGACAAAAGCAACTTAAGGAAGAAGTTTATTTTTGGCTCATAGTTCATGGATATATTCATTCACAGCAAAGAAGTCACAGCAACAGGAACTTGAGGCAGCTGGTCACATTTCAAACACTGCCAAGAAGCAGAGAGTGATGAATACCTGTACTCATCTCACTTTCTCTTTTTATGCTGCTCAGGATTTCATCCCAGGAACTAGTGTCACTCTCAGTAGGCAGATCTTCTCACCTCAATTGACCCAATAAAGACAATCTTCCACATACATTCTCAAGCCATACCCCTTGTAATTCTATATCTCAAGTTGACAATTTAGATTAACCATCACATATCAGCTTTCTTATGTGAAAGAAAATAAATTGCAATATAATGCAATGATTTCAGAAAACAATATTTCAGACTGAAGAGATAAATCAGCATAGCCAAAGACATAAAAATTAAACAAATCACTGAAGCACAAACTAGTACTAAGAACACAAATATAAAAAAATACAGCAAATCAGCAAATGACAGCAATCAATGTATTCTTTTCAATATCTACATGAAATATTAGTGGCTCCAACTCTATAATCAAAGGACACAGGACATTTGAATGGATTAATAAATAAAATCCATCTTTCTACTCTCTATAGGAAATGTATCTTAGCTTTAAAAATAGGTACCATTACAGTGAAAATATGGAAAAAATACTACAATCAATAGATCAGGAAAAAGCAGGTATCACAATACTAGTATCTGACAAAGTGGATTTTAAATCAAATCTCAAGAGATAAAGAAAGAGATTTCAGTCTGATAAAGGGTAAAATTAACCAAAAAAACATTACAATCCCAATCATGCATTCACTAAGCTTTGGCACTGTCACATTTATAAAAAGCATTCTACTGTACCTCAAGACATAAATTTAACCCAAACTCAGTAATGCTAGATTATTTCAATATCTGACTCCACTAATCCACTCAAACAACAAAGAAAAACACATTTTACTCAACAGCCCATTGAACTTTTCCTAACATAGATCACATATTGGGACATAAAACAAATCTTAACAAATACAAAAAAAATGTTAGTGGCCTCATGCATTTATTTTAGATGATCATGATGCAATAAAGAGCAAAAGAAAAGGTTTAGAATTAGACAAATTTATGCAAACTAAATGACACACTACTAAATAAGGAGTGATGCAAAAGATAAATTAAGGAGAAAATCAAAATATTCTTGGAAATCAATGAAAACAAAATACCAAAACATCTCAGGGGCATACTAAAAGCAATCCTAAGAAGGAAATTTATGAATATAATTGCTTACATTAGAAAAAAATAATGCCAGGCAGTGGTGGTGCATGCCTTTAATCCCAGCACTTGGGAGGCAAAACCAGGCATATCTCTGTGAGTTCCAGGCAGATCTCTGTGAGTTCGAGACTAGCCTGGTCTACAAAGCAAGTTCCAGGAAAGGTGCAAAGCCTTCAACACAGAGAAACACTGTCTTGAAAATAAAAATAAGGAAAAACATAAATACGTAGCTAAATGATATACATCAAGATTTTTGAAAAACAAGTCAACCTAAATTCAGTATATGAAATAATTTTTAAAATGGCAGATATTAATTAAATAGAAAAAAAACTGATCAATAAACTTAAGAATTTATTCTTAGAAAAACAAACTAACAAAAACTCAGAGGACTGGCAAACCCTTAGCCAAATTAATAAAAAGAAAGAGGGGCCAAAATTAAGAAAATTAGACAGGAAATAGAAAACATTACAACAGATACAAAAGAAATTAAGAAATTAATAGGGGGTGTTTTCAAAATCTATAGTCCATTTAACTAGAAATCCTAAAACAAATGGTTAAATTTATATATACCAAGGTATAGAAAATTAAGGCAAAAAGAGATAATTACTTTAAACTCATAGAAAATAAGGAAATTGAAGCAGTTATATAATCCCTTGCAACTGGGCCTGGTGAGATGGCCCAGCAGATAAGAATACTTGCTGCAATTTGAGAAGAGCTGGGTTTCATTCCAGAAAGCCACATGTTATTGGGAATGAAATCTATAACTCCAGTTTCAGAGATGCTAATACCGCCTCCTAGCATCTGAGGGCACCACGCATGCAAACTGTACAAAGACATAGATATATGTAGGCAAAATATTCACAAACATAAAAATAATTTTTTAAAGCCTTCAAACTAATGAAAGTCCAGATCCAAGTAGATTCACAGCAAATTTTGGTAGACTTTAATTAAATAAAAATAATCAGTACATCTCAAATTACTGAAAATGAAAGAAAGGAAAGAAGGAAGAAGGAAGGAAGCAAAGAAGGAAGGGATGGCACACTTCAAAATTCCTTTTACAATGCCAGTATAATTCTCATACTCTAGCCAGGTGAAAAAATACAAGAAAAAATATATGCCAATATCCTTAAAAATCATAGATGCAAAATTTTCCAACAAAATATTTGCAAACTGAAGGCAGACATACATCAAAATGATTATCTGAATCTGGGTTACCTCACTCAGGATATTTTCTAGTTCCCTCCATTTACCTGCAAACCTCATGATGTCATTGTTTTTCTCTGCTGAGTAGTTGGTTTTATCCAGAAGATGTAAATTTACACACATAATTTGATAAATTTGATAAAATATAGAACTTAATTTAAGATGAAAATTAAACAATAATTTCAATTGATAGAGGAAAGCCCTTTGAGAAATCTGATGATTTCATGATAAATGTCCCAAAGACAAAAGTACTAAAGGGGTCATACTTCAACATAATAAAGGTTTTATATGACAAATTCATAGCCAATATCATTCTAAATGGAGAAAAAGTCAAAGCAATTAATTCCACTGTTGGTGTGAATGCAAACTTGTACAGCCACTTTTGAAATCAGTATGGTGGTTTCTCAGAAAATTGGGAATCAATCTTCCTCAAGACCCAGCTATAGCACTCTTGGGCATAGACCCAAGGAATGCTCAATCATACCACAAGGGCACCTGATCAACTATGTTTATAGCAGCATTATTTGTAATAGCCAGAACCTGGAAACAATTTAGATGCCCATCAACTGAAGAATGGATAAAGAAAATGTGGTACATATATACAATAGAGTACTACTCAGCAGAGAAAAACAATGACATCATGAGGTTTGCAGGTAATGGAGGGAACTAGAAAATATCCTGAGTGAGGTAACCCAGATTCAGAAGGATAAACATGGTATGTACTCACTCATAAGTGGATACTAGATATAAAGCAAAGGATAACCAGACTGTAACCCACAGCTCCAGGTAGGCTGGCTAGTAAGGAGGACCCTAGGAAAGATGCATGGATTGTCCAGTGATGGAGAAATGGCTGAGATCTTAATGAACAAACTGGGGGTAAAGGGGAGTAATGAAGGGCAAGGGATGGGGGATGAGAGCTTAGGGGAGTGGGAGGCTTGAGCTGGAACAGGAACAGAGTGGGAGAGCAAGAAAAGAGATCCATGGTAAATGAAGACAACATGGGAATAGGGAGAAGCAGAATGCTACAGAGGTTCCCAGGAATCCATAAGGATGACTCCATCATAAACTACTGGCAATAGTTGAGAGGGTGCCTGAACTGGCATACTCTGTTGACTGGATGGCTGAATATCCTAACTGTCATCATAGAGTCTTCATCCAGTGACTGATGGGAACAGATGGAGAGATCCACAGCCAGGTCCCAGGTGGAGCTCCAGGAATCCAATTGATGAGAGAGAGAGGAGGGATTCTATGAGCAAGGAATATCAAGACAATGATTGGAAAAAGTACAGAAAACTAACCAAACTAGTGGAAACTTATGAACTGTGGACCAATAGCTGAGGAGCCCCTATGGTACTGGGCTAGGCCTTCTGGATAAGCAATAAAGTTGTTTAGCTTGAACTGTTTAGGGGGCCCCAAGCAGTGGGATCAGAATCTGTCCCTAGTACATGAGCTGCCTTTTTGGAGCCTAGTGCCTATGGTGAGATACTTTGTGCAGCCTTGGTTCAGGGAGGAGGGGCTTGGACCTTCCTCAACTGAATGTACCAGGCTCTGTTGACTCCCCATGGGAGACCTTGCCTTGGAGGAAGTAGGAATAGGGGGTGGTTTGGGGGAGAAGACTGGGGTGCAGGAGGAGGGAGTACAGGGGAATCTGTGGTTGGTATGTAAAATGAATAGAAAATCTCTTTCTGAATAAAAAAAATCAGGGAAGAAACAGGGCTGTCCAATGTTCCCACTCCTTTTCAATATAATGCTTAAGGCCTGCGATAGATTGATAAAAGAAGAGAAAGAAATTAAAAGGTCCAATTATCAAAAGAAGAATTTTATATCATCCATGTTTGTAGATGACATTGTACTATACATAATTCAAAAATTAAACCTGAAACCAAAAAAAAAAATGATTAACACATCTAGCAGAGTAGCAAGGAGATGAAATCAACTAACAAAAATCATTAGCATTTTTACACACCTATAACAAGCATGAAGAGAAAGTCATGATTTAAAAATTTCATTTACAATAGCCTCAGTAAAGTTTATAATCTAGAATTATAACTAACTAAGGAGGTAAAGGTCCTCTACAAAGAAAATTTTAACTTCTGAAGAAAGAATTTGAATAAGTCACTAGTGGATGGAGACTATCCATTCTTAGGTATTGGTAGAATTAATATCTTGACAATAACCATCCTACCAAATGCTATTTACAGAACTAATCAAATCCCATTTAAAATTCCTATTGCATTTTTAATAGAATGCTGTGAAATAATTCTCTTGTACACTGTAATGATTTGTCATTTGAATTGGTTTAATAAAATGCTGAATATCCAGTAGCCAAGCAGGAAATGTAGGCAGGCAACCAAACTAAGAACACTGGGAAGAGGAAGGGCAGAGTCAGGAGTTGCGAGCCAGAGGCAGAGGGAGCAAGATGAAGATGTTGTTTTGAGAAAAGGTACCAAGTCATGTGGCTACACATAGATAAGAATTATTGGTTAATTTAAGTAAGAGCTAGTTAGTTATAAGCTTGAGCTACTGACTGAGCATTTATAAGTAATATTAAGCCTCCAAGTCAATTATTTAAGAAGCAGCTGCCAGATATTTGGGAGTTCCTGGCCAGACACAGAAACTTCCACCTACATGTGGTGCCCAAACATTTGGCAAGAGTTTCGACATAAAACTCAAGAAAGCTTAAAAAAGGATTCTAAGCACACAACATGAAACATGGCTTCTTGGTAACCACTTTTTCTCTGGTGGGCTCCTTTAAGAGACAGTTTCCCAATTCAGCATTAGTGGCAAAAACCGCAAAGCTCTTTTAAGAGGCCCTGCTGACAAACACTTATATGAGTCACTGATAGCATGCTACTCAGTGGCAGCATGGACATAAAACTTCCCCAGAGTTGAAGGAGATATATGTGGCTCCTGCCAGTATCTCCACCATGAAGCTAGACTCTCAAGAAGCCAAGGAATGGAGTGGAGCCAGCTGCTTTAATCCTAGCCATGCCTGTTTAGCAGATTAAATGCTCATGTGGGCAAAAAAAGAGGTATGCAGTAATGACCGATAAAGACCAAAAACAAGAAAAAGAACAAATAACCATTCACAGTGTGTTTAAAAATGTATGTAGGCTTGAGAGATAAAAGAGAAGAAAAGTATAGACAATCATAAAAAGAAATATATTGTTTTAAAATAATAAAGTCAAGTCCTTAAAAATGGAGTAAAGTAATATAAAAAAAGCTACATAAAGATTGAAAATACAGAGTCTGGATACTGAAGTACACAGAAAGTCTGGATACTGTATGTTATTGTGTTGTCTCTGAATTATTTAACAGCTGAAGAAGGAGCAACAGCTGCTAAGAGACATGTAATTATAAATGTTACTGGATTAATCCTACCTATATATTTTGAAAATACCTGACTTCAAAATTTAATTACAAAGATATATTACTTTGGAGAAGAAGTTCTGCTTTTATTTCCACATGAAATGAGAGGCTGTAAATTCATATTTGATTGAGGAAGACCCCCCAAAAATCTCCAATGGGAACAGGTGGCCCAGATGATCCAACATTTTAGATCACCTCTGCTGCCATTTCCTCTGTATCCAGGAAGGCTTCAAGGATGCTGGCTGAAATGATCCCACCACATAGACCATAATCCTAAATTTTCTCTGGGTTCCCATACACTTAACAGTGCCCCCAATCAGCAGGAAGTAGCCTAGAAAAGTATACCCACATTCCCCCAAAATGGATTATGGATGTTTGTCTTTGTTCAGGGGGTTTGGTTACAAATTTTTATTGGTCATATTCAATCTCTTTGTAAACGAAGAAGGGGCATATGATATAAAAATGATTGGGAAAAAGGTAGAATATTAAATCTAATTTAATCCAAAATCAACTGTTAATCTTACGTATTTTACACCAGTACAGATTTTAGTTTATTGATACAAACTTAATGTTAATTTTGTTATACTGTATGAATACTCTATTCTTGTTTAGGGTATTATGTTTATTCAGCTCAATTAAAAATGAAATATATATGAGCGAGAATTGTTGAGACCAAGGTTGGATAAACACAGGGACAAATAGCCAAATGAATGGAAACACATGAACTATGAACCAATGGCTGAGGGGCCCCCAACTGGATCAGGCCCTCTGAATGGGTGAGACAGTTGATTGGCTTGAACTGTTTGGGAGGCATCCAGGCAGTGGGACTGGATCCTGTGCTCACTGCATGAGTTGGCTGTTTGAAACCTGGGGCTTATGCAGGGTTGCTTGGCTCGGCCTGGGAGGAGGGGACTGGCCCTGCCTGGACTGATTCTACCAGGTTGATCTCAGTCCTCCGAGGAGGCTTTGCCCTGGAGGATGTGGGAATGGGGGGTGGGCTGGGGGGGAAGGGGAGGGGGGCAGGAGGGGGGAGAACAAGGGAATTCATGGCTGATATGTAGAACTGAATGGTATTGTAAAATAAATAAATAAATAAATAAATAAATAAAAACATAATTGCACAGAGAGATTTGTAAGTTACACATATGTACACAGAATCTTAAGCTATCAAATTGTTCCATTATAATTAATGTATTTCAATAATAAAAAAAGAAAAGAAATTAATTGAGAAAAAATAAAAATGAAATATATAATTAAGAAATACAGATTAATTGTCATCTATAGTAGCAAACTTATAATCATGTTAGGTATATTTTCAAGGTTATACATAAAACTGTACAGCAAAGGTAATAATAAAATGAATTCAAGGTCCATAGAGTGAGAGAAAAACTTTGCAAGCTACGCATCTGAAAAAGGAGTAATATCCAGAATACACAAATAATTTAAAAATTACAGAATCAAGAAAGTAAGCAATTTAATGAAACATGGACTATAAATCTCAATAGAAACTGCAAAATAAGATGTAATAAATGGCTAAGAAGTAGTTCAAAAAGTCTTCAACATTCTTAGCAATAAGTTAAATGAAAATCAAAACTACATAGAAATTTCATCTTACACCATTTTTGAATGGCCAAGTTAAAGAAAACAACTAACAGCAAATGACAGTGAACATGTGGCAGGATTGCAGACTGATGGCACTACTGTAGAACCCAGTGTAAAAATTCTCAATGTGACAGATATTTATGTATCGTGATTCAGATATTCTGTTGCTTGTCATTACCATAAAGAACTTTATCTCCTACTACAGAGACACTTGTCTGTGTTTCTGACACCTGCACACTGTTTATTCTTGTTGAATGAAATATGAAAGCAGTTAAACTCAAATCAAAATTGGGAGAATGCTCAGGTCCCTCAACTATGTATCCACCTCTCAATTTTTATCTTAATTTTTATTTATGTATTTTACCTTTCAAGGGATCAAAATTTATCACTCCATTCCCTGAAAAACAAGGGCAGTTCCTCAACAAAAGTCCAAGAACTGACAAAAATGCTTTCAGTTTCCTAAAACCTGTCCCAAAGACCCAACATTAAGCACATATTTCTAGATTCTTCTGTCCCATGGTTTGCAACTGATGCTCAGACTTTCAATCCCTTCTATTCCTTTATTTATATCTTCTATCTTTATTTCTTCCTTTCTCTCATAAGTGTTTCCTTGTCTAAACAATGAGATCTCTCCATAGCTATTATACACTCTCTGTTCCCTGCTCCAGTACCTGTTCCAGTCCCTGTTCAGATACTGCATTGCCACATTCTTGCATGGCTCACAAAGAATTAATCTGATCAGGAAAAGGAAGCAAAATCTAGCCAGCCAGACACACAGAAAAGGCAAGATCAGGCAGAGTGCACTCTATCATGGAGAACCCAAAGCTTGTAGAAGCTCAATGTTTACTGTATAGAGGTGAACAGAGAGGTGGGGATATTATACACAGAAAAATATGATCCAGTATACAGATGGATCAAGGAAGGTAAGTTTTATCTATTCTCCTATATTAGAGCAATATGTGGAGGGGAGCAGTGTTCAGACCATAAATATCTCAGGGGAGCAATTCATGCTAGACATATTCTGTTACATTATCAACGTACACAAATAGACCAAAAGAATGCTTTGTCATCATACTGAGCATCACCATGGCCATGTGAATAGCACACACTCACTTATACATTCACTCACTCAGGGATTCCTTCACACCCCACAATTGTATAACCAAGAGCAACAGTAGAAGCCAGGAACATAAAAAATGACTAAGGGACTACTAGCAAGAGATGCAAGTGTTATGAAGGGGAAAGCAGAAAATGGGTAAAAGCACTTCATTGGATGGGGGAGAAAAATGGTAATACAGAGGGAAAAGAATAGAGAAGATGCTGTGGGATAATGCTCTTTACACTGGTTTAATAAAATGCAGGGGCCATTGGCTCAGGCTTATTATTGACTAGCTCTTATGTTTAAATTAACCCATAATTCCTATTGGTGTTTAACCACATGGCTTGGTAACATTTCTCAGTTCTGCCTTGTCATCTTGCTTCCTCTGTGTCTGGCTGGCAACTCTTGACTCTACCCTTCTTCACAGCATTCTCCTTGTCTGCTTATCCCACCTATACTTCCTGCCTGGCTACTGGCCAATGGGTGTTTTCTTAAACCAGTGTACAAGAGCATTATCTCACAGCATTTCCCCTTTTTTGTTTAATTAAAAAGGAAGGTTTTTAACTTTAACATAGTTAAGTTATATATAACAAACAGTTATCAAGCAAGAATTACAGTTATAATATCTAGTATATTTGTACTTGGCAAAATTAAAGAAAATATTATATCTATCCTATATTTGTATGTCTAAAGTATTATATCTAATTTATCTTTTTTTGTAACCAGTGAGAATTATAATTATCTAGTCTTCAACTACATCAAAGACCCCAGAAGGATATATAATATACCTAAGTAAATAGCAAGTGCATTGGAAGCAACTTCCAAAAATCTAGAATGACCGAGATAGCTGGCTGCCTGGACAGTTACTCAAAGTTCCTCTGCAATGTTAAGGTATCCATTTTTAGCCTATCAGCCTTGAGTTTCTCAGTTGCTTCTCCCTGTATCCTCTAGAATGTCTAGCAGTCTCCTCTGCAAAGCAGGAACCTGAAGAACCATCTTGTCTTGCAAAGTTCAGTGGTCACCTTCCTATGGGTCTTGCATGTCCAATTTATACAACATACTGTCAATCAGTTGATGCAAGGACATTTTTTTTTTGTCCAGTGGCTAACTTTTGCCACAAAGAAAGCAAATTCCATAATGAGTTTCTTTAATGCCCATCATTCTCCTGGAAGTAATTGGTGCTGCCAGGGGCAGATGTGTCTCATTGTCCAAGAAAGTCTGTTTTTAACACATTTTAAATTCTGTATTCTATAGGTCTTTAAAGTGTTTGAAGATTACCTATCTATCTGAAATATATCTGTGTATACCTAAAACACTTAGCTAACATGACTATAAGTTTGTTTATCATAAATGACTAATTATTAATCTGTATTTTTTAAATTATACATTACAATTTCAAATGAGCTGCACAAACATAATACCTTAAACAAGAGTAGAAATATACATACATTATAACAAAATTAACTTTAAATTTGTATCAACAAACTAAAATCCATAGCAATGTAAAACATTTCAAACAAGGTTTTGCTCTTTAAAAGTAATTTAATAATCTACCCTTTTATCCTATCATATCTATATCCTCCTTTCTTCTTTATAAAGAGATTACATTTATAATCAACCCCCTTTAAATAAAAATATACATATATAGACAATATTTTGGGAATTTGGGCATAGCTTTTCCTACAATTTCCTGCTGATTGTGGGCTCTGGTACTTTTATGGGGATCCTGAGAAAATTAAAAATTACAGTTAAATCTTGGCTATAGCATCTATGAGGATGGATTATCTCAGCCAGTTGCTTTGAAGCTGATTTTGGATGTTTATCTGGGCCATGGTGTCATTGAAGACCTTTCCGGGGGTCTTGGCTGATCAAACCATATTAGCCTAGAAGCAATCCATAGTTCTCATCTTCTGTAGAAATAAAAGCAAAACCTCTTTTCGAAAGCAACGTATCCTCAGACATAAATTTTGAAGCCAAGATATCTTTAAAATATGCATATTGGTTTAACTGAGTATCCTTTCCAATCAAATGTCATTCTGCAGTTAAAAATCCCAAAGACAATATAATCCAGACTCTGTGTAATTGCCATCTTTATGTAGCTTAATTTTTTTATATTATTTTACTATCTCTTTAAAGACTTTATATTTTTTAAAACTATCTATTTTTTATATAACTGCATATATTCCTTTTTTTTCTTTCTTTCAAGCCCATGTACATTTTTATACATACTGTAAATAGTTTAGAGTTTTATTCCATCTGAATCCATCTTATTGTGAATCTATACTCCTTCTCTGACCAGGAGAGATTTTAAAGATTAAACTGTGTGGCTAAGATGAAAAGTGGCTGCTGTGGGATGTTCTGTATGCTGTGAATGTGTTGCTCTGATTGGTTGATAAATAAAATGCTGATTGGCCATTAGCCAGGCAGGAAGAATAGGCAGGATAAGCAGACAAGGAGAATTCTGGGGAGAGGAAGGCTGAGTCAGGAGATGCCAGCCCGCTGTCAAGGGAGCAGCATGTAATGGCACACAGGTAAAGCCATGGAAAATATGGTTAGAATTATAGATTAACAGAAATGGGCTGAGTTTAAGTGTAAGAGCTAATCAGTAGTTAGTCTGAGCTAATGGCCAAGCATTTTTAATTAATATAAGCTTCTGTGTGTTTACTTGGATCTGAGCAGCTGTGAACTGGGTGGGACACAGGAAATACTTCAACTACAAGTGGCAGCCTTGGCTCCTGGCTCTGCCCACCTCAGTTTTTCAATATGGTGGAGATAATTCACTGCTAGTTCTGGGAGCCATTCTCGCTGCCGACTCTGGGAGGCATTCGATCTATGCCGCTATCAAAGCAGCATATAGCTCAAAAACTTTTTGTTTGTTTGTTTTTACTAGAAAAAGCTAAATCTGACACATGGCTTGGAGATGTCTCTGTGTGCTGTGGGAGAAATCTGCCATGCTCTGTTCATGCTTGCATGCCAGTACCCATCATACTGTAGCTCATGACTTGCCTGGCACACAACTAGGAAGCTGTTTTTAGCTCCACTTTAGAATCCCTTATTAAGTTTTCTCAGGTTGTAGGTGGGAATGTGAGCCAACAGACTGGACAGCCAAATCTAGTCAGAAGTTTTCTCAGGTTTTAGGTAGAAATTTGAACCCCACGTTGGGTACCAGTGGCCAATAGCCAGGCAGGAAGTATAGGTGGGGTGGGCAGGCTACGAGAATGCTGGGGAGAGGAAGGGTGGAGTCAAGAGTCTCCAGCCAGACACAGGAAGTAAGATGATAGGGCAGAAATGAGAATAGGTACCAAGCCACATGGCTAAACACAGATAAGAATTATGCATTAATTTAAATGTAAGAGCTAGTCAATAAGCCTAAACTAATGGCCAAGCAGTTATAATTAATATAGGCATCTGAGTGATTGTTTTATAAGCAGCTGTGAGACCACAGTGCCAGGTGGGACTGGAGAAAATGTATGACTACAAGGAGAAGTAATTAAATATGAGTGAAAATGCTGTAGGGAAATTTACTGTTTCATATGCTTATTCTATATATACTTAAACATAGAGTAATGATGTTCCCAGAAAAAATAAACTCTTTAAAATATCAGGGAACAGAGATTATCAAACAGTCCTAATTGTTTCAGAATGGCTTACAGAAGATAGAGAGGCAGAAACAATAAATACCACAGTACTTGAACATTTTCCTAATTTGATAAAAGCTGTCAAACTTACAATATTGTATTGAATAGTGCCATATTTCATCCAACACTCATTGAAAATTCATTTCCACTTAGTATGTTATTGTGAATTTATTCAAGTAGTCTTTGAAAATTTAATCACATTAATATAAGGTCACATAATCCACTGACTTGTGCTTTAAAAGATTCAAGGAAGAAGCCCCAGACCCTAGAGCACTAGTACAGGCATGCTGATGCATTAATTTCAGAACTCTATACCTCATTAGTATAAGAGAATGTGTTTATGTTATTTTAAGACACTCAAATTATAATAGTTTACAATGGCCCTGTGAAATTTATAAATTCGTGGACTCAAGAATCTCAATACACTTCAAGAAAAATAAACAATAAAAAGTCATAGTAAGAGATATTACATTATTTTAATAATAAAATTATGAGTGTTCTGCTGATATCAGCAATGATACTACAAATGAAAGAGGTGGAATAAGCAAATCTGCAGTGACAAATTCCATGTATTCTATGTAGCTACTAGCATTTCACAAACATTAACTAACCCTTAAGTATTAGCTGTGCTTGATGAGGTGCTTATAGAGAGAACTGAAGTGGTAATAAGCTTTAAATTAGAGTAACTAAGAAAATATTCTACCAGCAAAGTGATCAAGGTGAGCATCATTTGAGAAAATTTACAGCATGGACCTCTTCTGTAATGCAATAACATTAGTGTATAATATCTGTCATCTCTGTTCTCTAAATTCATAACCTCAATTTGATAAATTAATAAAAAATATTAAAGTATAAGTGGTCATGATCACTGCAATTTAAGATAATTAAAAATAAGGAAAGTTTATGAAAATGTTCCAGTTGAGAATAAAATAAATGGACATGATAATTATGCATAATATCAATCATAGTTTGATTCAGGAGCACAAAAATGATATTAGAAAGATTCTGTGAAATATAAACAAAGTATAACTTTAGCTCATGAGTATAAACCAACATTGGCTCAGTACATGTGAAAAATGTGTCATAATGAAAGATGATGTTTAAAATAAAAAGAAGCTGGGTGCAGAGTATATCAGAAATTTCTGTACTGCAGCTGGAGATATGGAAAATTAATTTTTATGTACAATTGTGAACCCAAGATTGGATCATAAGATCTACTTAAAATCTAGACATGGCCATAGAACGTTGTAACCCCAGTTTTGTGGGAATCACAGACAGGAGAAACACTGGGCTTTCTGGCCACCAATGTAGCTTAAAAATAGTGTTACATGTTCAGTGAGGGAACCTATCTGAAAGAAATGTGGTAGAGAGCAATAGTGGAGGGTAACTGACCTTCTTGTCTGGTCTCTGCGTGTGCTCATGGGCATGTGCACCTGCATACAATGTACACACACACAAATACATGAGAGACATAAACAGTGGGGAAAAAAACAAAAAACCTCTGTGCTGTCATAACTTTACTGTAACCTAAATTTATTCCAAGGAAGATTCTGGAAACTATCTTTAAAAGGAAGTTTTTTACATATAGAGAGGATGTAAGAATGACAGCAGACTTTCATTAGAAACTATGCAACCAGGAGACTGTAGGTCTTTTGGTACCCTAGAAAAAGACAATGTCATAAAATTCCTTATCTAGGGAAATATATTTACAAAATTCAGAACAAATTTTTGAAGATAATTTTGCTAAATAATTCTAGATTATTTTATAAACAAAGGAGAAAGTTGAGATCTTCTATAAGGTTCTGTACACATAAATGAATAAAGAATGTAAAATATCATAAACATATTACTAAGTAGAAGATACATTTATGATTTTAATATATTTAACTGATGACAGATGTTTAAAAGTATCATATTACTTTAAAAGTGAAATTATGACTAACTAATATAAATAAATTATTCCACTGAGATAAATAGTAAATAATGGAGACTGAGGTGTGAAATACATGAGTAAAGAAAATTTTTACCCTTAGCAAAGATGAGGAGTTGAAAATTTACTGAGTGTATTTCTAATATATGAAGTAATTTGTAATTAGGCAGAGATAAGTTAAATATTTGTTTGAACTCTAGTGTAGGCCATGATTAATGTAAACCAAATAAAAACAGAAATAACAAACTAAATAAATATAATGCATAAACTAAGATATAAGAACCAAGTAATATTTAACATTTAGCTATTCTAAAATAAATCAAAAAAGAGATAAAATTCCAGAAGTTGAGAATAATAGAAATAATTGAGTGGGACAACAATTTAATTCAACTTTTGTAAAATCTCAATTAGAAGACATATTGTGTTATATTTCAATTTTTTAAAAAACCCAAGTATATGTATTCTTATAGAAAACTAATTTAATCATAAAAGCAAACTGGTTAAAAAAAACTAGATAAATGTATTTAATATTTTGTGTGACTTTTCCTTATTTATTCTAGATAGGGCATGGATGACAGACCAAAGAATGAATTCCACAAAAGACTAACTTAATGAACCAATGAATTTACTGGGGTTACTTACAAGAGTGTAAGTGGGGGCTTAATTACAGAAGCAGATGTATCACTAAAAGTCCACCCCAGAAAGACTGTGACTCAGGAAACCTGCATCACTGGTCATTAAGGTTGGAAGCAGACAGACTTGGCACTAGAATAGTAGCTGAGCTTTATATCCTGATCCAGGGGCAGCAGGTGGAGGGAAGACAGCACAGGCTTTTGAAATCTCAAAGTATGCTTGTAGCTGGAGATTTCTCCAGTCCTGCTGGGGCCCACAGCCACTCAGATCCAAGTAAACACATAGAGACTTATATTACTTGTAAACTGTATGGCCATGGCAGGCTTCTTGCTATCTAGTTCTTATATCTTAAATTAACACATTTCTATTAATCTATAAGTTGCCATATGACTTGTGGATTACCAGTTCTTTACATCTTACTTCTCCTGACTCAGTCTTCCACTTCCCAGAATTCTCCTTTCTGCTTATCTCGCCTACACTATACTTCTGGCTACTGGCCAATCAGCATTTCATTTATCAATCAATCAATCAATCAATCAATCAATCAAGCAATCAGAGCAACACATTCACAGCATACATAAAGACATCCCCAGCACATGCTCAGTCACACTTCCTCCAACAAGGCTACATTTATTTCAACAAGGACACACCTCCTAATCTTTCTCAAACAGTTCCATTCCCATTGCAGGGGGGTTACAATCAGCATTATAATAAAAAGGCACATCATCTCATACATTAATGGATAAGTAGCTATATAATTGCCCCCATGTACACTTTCATTCTTGCATAGATGGTCTGCAATTTCATATCACAGCATCCTATGCAAGGCCCATGTGACCACTCCTTTCTAACTCATCTTCAGGTTCTTTTTGATCTCTGGGCACAAGCTGTGTTGTCTGAACTTATCTATTCAACACAGATTCGACACTGATAAGAGAGAAAAGAAATTATTCTATACAAGTTTATCTTACTGATGCAGTGTATTATGTGATACTATCTAGGCAGCTATTAACAAATGTCTCTTCAATCCAGACAGGGAACTAATGACAGAACAAAGTAAGGTTATCACCAAAATCCTATTTGATGAACCAGTGGGTTTCATTGGAGTTGAATATAGGAATATTGGTGAGGAGTTACTTAAAGGACTAAGAATGACTCAAAGGCAGCTACATCATCAAATTCCATAACAGCATGGCTGACACCTCACAAAAACATGAAAGCTGTAATACACTACACACTCTATAACCAGCTTAACAGGTCAGTGCTTATTTTCACGTAGTTGTTCTAAGTCTTTTTCAATAAGATCAGCTGATCTCTTCCTCTTTCACACAAGTTGGCTGATCTGCCTCTTCCATGTAGTACGACTAGTCTGAGAATATCTTTTTTTTTTTTGAATTTATTTTATTTTATTTTACAATATAATTCAACTTTACATATCAGCCATAAATTCCCCCTTTCTCCCTCCTCCCGTCCCGCCCCCCTCCCCCCGTCC
>CABHPP010130536.1:20000-68192 GCA_902168425.1 Peromyscus attwateri | reverse complement strand
GGGGTGGGGCTGCCACCTGGCTCCCAAATAAATAACACACAGAGGCTTATTCTTCAGTATAAATGGTTGCCCTTAGCTTGGCTTGTTTCTAGCCAGCTTTTCTTCAATTATCCCATCTATCTTAGGCCTTGGGGCTTTTATCTTTCTCTGTTTCTGTATATCTTTTCTTTCCTTCTCACTCCATGTGTGGCTGTGTGACTATGTGGCTGTGTGGCTGTGTGGCTGTGTGGCTGGGTGGCTGGGTGGCTGGGTGGCTGGGTGGCTGACCCCTGATGTCCTCCTCTCATTCTCTCTCGTTCCTTCTTCCTTTCCTCCCAGATTCTCCTCCTATTTATTCCCTCTGCCTGCCAGCCACGCCTATCCTTTCTCCTGCCTCGCTATTAGCGGCTTAGCGCTTTATTAGACCATCAGGTGTTTTAGACAGGCAGAGTCACACAGCTTCACAAAGTTAAACAAATTCAACATAAAAAAGTAACACACCTTAAAATAATATTCCTTAACAAATAATGCCAAATTAAAGTCTATAAATAGCAAATATTATCCCTAAATTCTCCTAATACTTTCTGATGGTATTCATGGAAGAATCCCATTTAGATTAGTTTTCACAGTTGCTAGCAGATCTGGGAGTCATTACCCTGGGACCTGCTACACAGATTCTCAAATTGGGCAAATGCAAAGCTGAGCTCTATGGATTTCCTTTCCTTTTTTTAAACCTCAGCTTGCCTCTAGGGGTTTCAGATAAATCTGGGAAATGCAATCCAGAACTGTGTGCTAAAGTTACCCCAGTTTTTACTGCCAAGAACACGTGACTCAGAGGGAAAATGAAGCTTCCAAGGGCTCCTTGATAATTTCAGGAATCGGTGTTCTTCATCAACCTCATAGAGGGGAATGTGTGCTTAGTTAAGGGAGCATCTCTTTATTACTTTCCTATTGTTGCATGGGGTATCACCCACATTAAGCAGCTTAAAACATCTTGTCATCTTACAGTTCTGTAGGTCACAAGTTCCTCTCGGCATTTGACACATAGGTGAGGACTTATCTAGAGACTGCACGAGGGGTCCTGTCCATTTGCCAGGCCCCTCAGACTGTGGCCAAAGACTCCCGATTTGATTCCTTGCTGGACATGAGCATGGCATTGTTCTTAGCTCCTAGATGTCTATGTGGGACCTTTCTACATGACCTTCTCTTTCAGGCCATGAGTAGAGAAGCTCCTGTCAAAAATCTCTCCTGCCACCTTAAATTTCTTTCACCAGGAAAAGCCCACTCACTCTTAAGGGATCACTTAATTGGGTCAGGCTCACCAGGGATAATCTTTTCCTAAAAAGCTACTGACTTGGGACTTTAATTGCATGTGCAAAATCCCTTCACAGCAGCACATAGGCTAGTGTTAATTGAATGCACGGAGAAAGCATATGTATACTGCATTGTGGGAATCTTTGGTTCAAATAGGAAAGCAAGACCTTTAATACATATATCATGGATGGTACAACAAAACTTTCATCAATGACAGGCCACACATACATAGGAAGTCCCATAAGATTATGAGGAAACTCAGAAATCACTGTTGTCTATTGACAATGTAGCACCTATCCTGCCATAGCACAGCCCATTCATCACGTTTGTGGTAATGTTCATGTAGACAAACATTTTGTGCTCTGTGGCACTTGCACAAAAGTGCAATGCATACAAATAGGCACAGAGCTCAATATTCGATAATATGTTACTAGTTTATGTATTATACTAATGACTAGATAAGAGTATAGTCTCTCTACTTTTGAAAAAGTCAGGTAGTATGTCATATTCAACTGTCAGAAATTTCATGATTGTTGAGTATATTGGTTCTCTGGCTCGCATTAAGAAACCACATCAAGTGATTGACCTGTACCATATAAATGTGTGCAAATATGCACAATGATGTGTACAAAACAATGAAACACCCAACACATTTCTCATAACAATTTCCATCGTCCATTTTAGATGTGTCACCTTAGATGACAGGTGGACATGGACTGATAATCTATCATCTTAATCTTATCTATCATCTATCAATATATCATCTCTCTATCCATCATCTCTTTCTAATTTCCCATCATCTATCCATCTTATATCTCCCCATCTGTCTATCATCCATCCATCTCTCCCTTCTATCATCTATCCTCTAAGTCTCTCTAACCTATTGTCTATTTAGTCATCCATTTTTCTACCACAAATAGTTTGTTCTCCAAATTATGGAGGCAGACTAAGGAAATCCCAAAAGAACAATCACAAGAAGGCTAGAAAGCATGAGTGTGAACTCACACAGCTGTCCCTGGATAGAAAGGTTGACTTTCCTCTCTCTCTCTCTGCGTTTTGTCCCACTGGGGCTTCCCTAATGCAAGTTGAAAGAAAGAGAAATCTCAGGCCCTGTTCATAGATTGTTCAGTATGCTATAATATACAGGCACCTGTTTGATGGTTTTATGTAAAATGGGCAATTTGGATATGAATTTGATTTTTCTAACTACTTAGGTTGTGTGCTTAGGTTGTACTCCTGTGCTTCGTGTGGTGATTCAAGCCTTCCTTCACTCATGAAAAGCAATGGCCATTCTATCCTGGTTTAATTAGCCTGTTGTAGTTTTCAATTGACTTGAACCACAGGATGTAGGAGTACCAAAAGACACCTTTGAGGACCTCCCACACTACACCCATATTTCTCATTGTCTCTGCCTTGTGGGAGAAGTTCTAGTTTTTATTGTTAGTCAGTATCATCCTGACACACTGACCAGGTTTGGACATCCACAGGTTCACTAAATTTCTTATGCTATTTTGCTCAGCATTTTTTTTTTCTGAACAATAAATTCATTTCTTGGCTAATGAAATACAGTAATGTTCATGAAACACACTGATTTTATTGGGTTCTCCATCTTCTCATAGTAACCGCTCAGGGAATATGGAATCAAATCACCCTCTGGGGACTCAATGAGGGTATGATTTAGATGGCAATACCTTGAAGAACGTACTCTAGAATGTGGTATCGAGCATCACTCCATGACCTATCATTAAAATCAATTAAGTCTGAAGAAACCCAACCCAACTCTGGCAGATCACTATTGGGTGATAGATACCCCTGTAGGATAGAGGCTTGGACCAAGGCAAGGAAAACAGACCAACTGCGATGCTTCCTCAGGCTCATGGCCTTTTAAATGCTGAATAGAAAATAACAGTAATAAGTACTATTTGCAACCACAAATGAAGACAGTGACAATTATTTTGACATGAATATACACATAAGTATACTGTTAGGCCTTAAGTCTGAAGGGTCCTCCACAGGATTGCATATTCAAACAGTTGGGCTCCAGTGGGCGGCACTGTTTGGGGAGGCTATGGAACCTTTGCGATGTTATGATCTAAGGGCTGGGGAGATGGCTCAGCAGTGAAAAACATTTGCTACTCTTGCAGAGAACCCAGGTTTTAGTTCCTAGCACCTGCATGATAGTTCAAAACCATCTGCAACTCCAGTGCCAGGCAATCTGATAGCTTTCTGGCCTCCACAGGTACCAGGCATGAACACGGAGCACATATACACACACAGGCAAAATATTTATAAACACACAATGAAATAAATTGTTAAAAAGTAAAACAGTAAGGTTTAATTGGGGTTTAGGTGAGAGAGGTCAATTGGGGCTGAACTTTGATGCTGTTAGCCCACCTGTCCTGGTTCTTATCAAGTTCTTTCTCCTCACCATCTGCCACTGGGACATGGCCAGTCACAAGTTGCCACCTCCCCAGACAACCCCACCTTAGCTATGACATTCTTCCTGCCAATGATGAACTGCGTTTTAAACCATGAGGCAAACTTACCCCTGTCCCCTTATTGCTTTTGCCAGGTACTTGGTAAGAACAACAGAAACAGTAGCCAATGCACAGGTGATCAAGTTATTTGGCTTTCATCTTTTCCTTATCCCCTAATTATTTAACATGATAATTATATTATCTACGTTTATGGAAAAGAGGAAATGCCATCCCAACACTTCAAATTTCTTCTGGGGAGAAGGCTGATTTGTTTTTAGTTGTATATAGAATGATTCTTACCATGTTAGGTATAAATATGGTTTACTTTGAGTTTGCTTTTATTTTGAGATTACAATTTAAAGATAATATATAGTTTATGGATTGATCAGGAGTAGACTGAGATGGCTTAATTTTATTAAGAACATTTTTCATTCATTTTTACACACAAAGATCTCCCTCTTCCCTCCTCCTGCCTCCCCAGCCTCCCCTTCTAACCCCGTACTGCCCCCCCCCAAGAAAGCAAGGCCTCCCATGGGGAGGCACACTGAGATGGCTTTTTTGATGTAACAGATTTTTCAACCTTTGTTCCATTTTTATTCAATCAAATACTAATAGTGAGGCTGTGAAGGGATCTGAAATTGTGGCTAAATCTCATAGATTAATACTGTTAATGAGGGAAATTACTCTACACAACCTTATTTAATCACTTGCAAGAACTTGGGAACAGATCCCAGGATTTGCAGAGACAGACACAAAGATGTAGGAAATTCTGCCTCTGTCCCACAGCTTTTTATGTGTTCCCCAAGTTCCAGTCTCCCATGATGTTCATTCTTTTTTTTCTTTTTAATTTTTATTGATTCTTTGTGGATTTCCTATCATGCATTCCAATCTCATTCATCTCCTGGTCCCCCTACCTCTACTCTCTGCCCTTGCAAACTCCCCCTAAAACAAAACAAAATTTAAAAGAAAAACCCCAAACCAAACAAAGCAAACAAACAAAACAAACAAAATAAAACAAAGAAAAAAAAAAAAGAAGAATCCCATCTCATTGTGGAAGTCGTAGTGTGCCCCAGTGAGTCACACAGTGACAGCCCATTATCAATGGTATAGCAGAGACCAGAGCCCTCGAACCAGACCATTGACTCGTGGCAATGAACACTTACAAGGTCTAGTGTGTTGCCCAGGTGAGGTCCATGCCTAAGGTGAGGGGTGGGACAATCTTTCCTAATTGGGGGGGGGGGGGGGCAGCTCTACTTCTGCAGTATCCAGCAAGGGGCAGAGCTAAGCGTGACACTGCCCTCAGATTTTGACACACATGGTTCCTGTCCCTATGACCTCTGTGGTAACACAGTCCATGGATATTAACACAGGCCCCAGGCTAAGCAGGACCATAGGCAGCAGCTCAGGCACAGGAGTCATTATGGCCCCTGGTAACAGCACAGACCACCCGGTTCAGTGTGGGCCTTGTGACAGCATGTCCCCTGGACACCAATAAGGCCCCAGGTGGTGGCCCAGACCCCTGGCATCGAATGGCCTTTCATGGTATTGGGAGCTGTGAACAGCAACACAGACCCTGGCCGAGTAGGGCCATGGACCCAGACATGGCCTTCAACAGCAGCCCTGACCCAGATGACATCATGGCTCTGGGGTGACAGTGCTGGCCACTCAAATTGACATGGGCCCTACAGGATTGCCTGCACTACAGATTCTGGACTCACTTAGCCAGTCCATAATAGTTTAAGCAAATTTTTATAATGAATGAATGTAAACACACACACACACACACACACACACAGAGAGAGAGAGAGAGAGAGAGAGAGAGAGAGAGAGAGAGAGAGAGAGAGAGAGAGAACCACAGAGGAGTTGACAGATGCAAACACAGACATCATCAAGTGAACATCGACAGATGTCTACTTGTTCTGCCTTGATGTTGGCACAGCAACTAGTGCATAGGCTATCATGGAAATCTGCCTATTACAGTCTTATTTTTTTAAATCAATGTAACAAGATAACTGTAGAAACCACTAGAAAAATAAATGGAAGACCCAAGCTTGAAGTTTGGTATTGGCACTAAAAGCATCAACCATGGACAAATGCCTTCACCTCTCTGAGCCTATCTCTGGTATTTTCTCTATCTCAGTAGCGTAGGTAGAGACTTGACAGCACTGGTGGGAAAAGTAGGCACACAAATACCCTGTACTCTTTAATCCATCGTGCAGTTTTTAATACTTTGGCCAGCATGCTAGCCATGATAACCTGCTTGCTCAGAAAGCTTGAAAGAGACATTGACTTGAACTTGGAGGATATCTATATGTATGCATGGACTTCTCAGGGCAGCTTCAATGTGGTTTAACTGCTACCTAGACCAGAAACTCTAATACCTGAACCTGGTGGGAGACAAATGTGTGGGAACTTCCAAATGATTGTGGCAGAAGTATGACTTTTATTACATGTCATATTTAGCATTGACAGCATGCATAAAATTTTCTGATTAAAGTAAGATTATAATTTCTTATGTCAAGGTAAGCTTATAAGAGATGTTCTGTCATACTCTAAACTCTTAGAGAAGCTACACCAAGCCAGACACATAGACTCTTGTATGTGAGCTCACAGTCTTCTGAGGAGTTCAAGGCAGAGGACCACATGAAAGAAAGGAGCAGGAATGCAACCAACATCAAATGCTATTCCCAGACTTAACTCATTCCTGGGGTCTGCTATTGGCCTAGAGAATCCCATGCATTATACTCTGAGGGACAGCACTTCAAGATGGGCGTTTAGTAGGCTCTGCAACAGCCTAATTATTATCCTATGACTCTGCATTTGCCATAGGTGACTGTCTCAGATAAACCTCAATATTCTACAGAATAGGTCTCCAAACATGCTTTCCTACTTTTGAGTTTTTCATAGTCATAGTCTGTAGAAGAAATGTCAACACTTGGGTAACAGGAACCTAAAGAATGGGAGGTACTATCTCCAAATTGGTGTTCAGCAAAATCAAATGCTCTGACTTCAGGTATGTTTCCTGGTCTCTAAAGTGTAGCTGTGGATGTGCAGGCTGCCATTGTTATTTTAATCACTACTTTGGGTACAGTTCCTAAGAGCCACCCTTGTTATCATGGGCACATTGAAAGTCCGGGTAAACAAAATTATTGTAATTTATAATAAAATTTGATTTTGATGACTCCAGCAAATTCATCACCGTCACTATGTCCAAGAAATTTTATCATTTGACTTGCCAAATTCATGTAGAATTTTAATTTCCACTCACACATTTAATAACATTTCTTATAGAAAATACCATATTCCTCAAAAATTTGAATTAAATATGCTGAGAAAGTTTATATAAAAAAAAAAGATACTTCTGGCTAGACTGTCCTGGCAAGTTCATTGTTCTTTTGCTTTTTATTAGCATGTGTGTATTGTGTGTGCCTGCATGTGTGTGACGCATGTGCCACGGTGCCCATGCACACGCCAGAGAACAACTTGTATTGAGAGATTAAAGTCTGGTTGTCAGGCTTACACAGCACGCACTTTTACCTTCTGAACCATCCTTTAGGTTTTCTTTCCCTTTCTTATGAGATGAGTGAGAACTGTTGAAATTATTGTTATGATACGGTAAAGGGATCCCAGGAAGGAGACGGAGCGTGGTGCTCATGACACATTTAATCCTAACAAAAGTAGTATGACCTAGAATGAGACAACCTGATGTCAAGGACACTCCACATCTGAGTCTCTGTGTTCTACTCCATGTATTCTGTGATAATCCCTGAATGACACGTACTTGGAAAAAGCAGAAATATCCCATCTTTACTGAAAACAATTCATACCATAATTTTGCATATTTTCATAGTTTGAATTCTTGCCCAAATCATAAATTTCTCTTAAGGGTTTAGCATGCCACTTACTGTGAATGACTAGAACTCCCCATGATGATTTGGCCTACAGGAATTGGAGCTGTCATAGTTAACTCACCTCCATGCCAAATAATACAATGTATAAACAGACTTAAGAGAAAGATGCTTCTGGAAAAAAGTGTGTGTGTGTGTGTGTGTGTGTGTGTGTGTGTGTGTGTGTGTGTTTTGTGATTTTTCAAAGCTAGGGGAAATTGTTAATAAATACAATTGGATGTTCTTCCCTTAAGTGTATTTGGGAAAGAGGACTGGGTGTTAAAATGGAAAAACACCACAAGAACACAAAACACATGAACACATGGTTTTATGTAGAAGCAACTAATCAGCAATAAGAGTCCTTCTTAGTCTAGCCCTAGCCTGCCTGTACCAAGACAAGCAGGATGGTGTGGAGAGGGAAGAAGCTTTTACTGCCTTCTATAGAATGGGGCCAGCAAGAGCTTTCATTAAACAACAAACCAGACATGCTTTCCAACCTCCTTCCAATGCGTGTGCCAACTTTATCATTGAGCCACAGACCCTTTTCTTCTAAAAACTCATCTTCTAATATTATAGAAAAAGTTCATAAAGGAGCAAATGAACGAAACGCTGAGATGTTTGAAAAATGATACAAAGGAAAAATTCATGGACAAAGGAGGGGAGAGACCGAGTTTCCTCAAATGTGGCAACAATTCTGAATCTTAGTTATCTTTTAGTCTCCACCTCCAAATACACCAGTGAGCCTTGTGTGTGGCTACAGCCAGTGGCAAATTCTATCAAATGTATAGTGGGACATTTTTGCCAGTTTGGGAGGTATGGAGATTTATTATCTCCAACCACAAAGGGTTTCCTAAAAAGACCGAAGGAAGTGGAAATCCAACACCAGTGAAGGAAGTCAGCAGATAAATTACAAAAACTGTCCATTTGCCTGTCCCTTTTAATCTTAATGTCGTATTCAAACTATTGGGCATGTAACTGAATATCTCAACTGTACCTGAAGAAATAATGGAGCATGTCTCTGCAGTAAAACAGAAGCGCACTAAACTGATGAGTTTAACCCAGCAGAAAGAGCGGCTGTAAACATGACAAATGCCTGCTATTGATTTCAGGTTTAATTACTCTGTGCCGCACTGACAAAGCCCATCAGATGTTGTTGTGAAGTGTAAATGGAACAGACTACACTTCACTGCCCATAGGAAACTGATGGTGTCTGCAGTTTGCATTGTTTACTTTATCCTCCGTAAACTTCAGCCTTGATCAAATTAACAAGTGCTACTAACCTCCAACAAAACCACGATGCACCCTGGTTTTACAGCGACAGCCTTGGAACTGCAGTTTGCCAGCAACTCATTGATAACAAATGTCAGTCTGCTGGCTGTGGAGAACTCTTCATCTCGGGACCCGCCAGTCCTGCTTTGGGGATGTTGGGATCCCTTTCCACAGGTGTGTTGTGTAAGGGCCAGGACAGATGGATTATTTACCCTGGTTAATTATGGCAGTGTAACAATACATAGCGTGTGGCAATCTTTCCCTGGGAGCTCCTACATTATTTGTTTTTAGTGCTTTCATTTTTTTTTTCACAATTGTTTTGCAGGAACATTTGTGCATAACTAACATTAGGTGAAGAGCTTTCTTAGCATTTCCCACCTCTATTCGCATATACAAACTTCGTATCTCTGTCATGTCGGGCTCAACCTTCCATTATAAAACATATGGTCATTCCCAACACTTACACGTGAGAATCCCCCATAGAAGAGAGGTTACTCACTTGACCTGTTATTTACTTTTCTCCACAAGTCTGTCTCAAAATTCACTATATTATTATCAAAGTACAAACAGAGTAGATTGTGTTTGTGTATAGAAATATTTGTGCACAGGACTCAAACTATAAACTGAGGATATCTCTAAGTGTTTGTATTGGATTGGTGATCTTCCAAAGCTAGAAGTCCATCTCTGAGACATTTTCCTCACAGTCCATCGTTCCATGTTTGAGGTCAGCCGAGTCCTCTCTATCCCCACCTGCATGCGTGTACACACACACACACACACACACACACACACACACACACACACACTTGTTGGATTGGACATTGTTACAGCAATTCCCCTTGCCAGGGTGCTTTTTTTTTTTTGTTTTTGTTTTCTGGTGCTCTTGGCAATGCCCAGCACACGGTGGCTGTCTACTTCCCAGCTCACCTCCTAGTCTGGCAGGCTTCTCACCTACCTTTTAATTCCTCCCTGATTTTTCTCCCGAGTTTGTCACGATACAGTACACAACAGATCAGCACAAAACCAGGAATTAGTAAAGATATTGAAAACAAAAAGGAAAGTATTTAAAACAAAAGAATCAAAGATAAAACATTCGAGACCAAATATGCAAAATCATCAATAAGTACAGTTAACACATGAAACACTGTTGTGGTCACCAGCAACTGCATTGGTTTTAAGGACAGGGCAATAATGTCACAAAGGAATGTTGATGACAGTATTAAAAACACCTAAATTGCTCATGTATGACTTATTTATCAAAAATTTGAGTAGTACGTAGTAATTTCCTTGGGGGGAGAAAAGTGTGTCTTTATGTTTTTGAGTTAAAGAAACCTGCAGAATTCACTTGGATATTTGAAAACATTTCCCATGTGATTCCTCTGGCTGCAAGATGATATAGCTGCCCAGTGGTAGAAAGAGATCGTCTCTCTTTCTGGAAAACATAGAGAAGCATTACAGGGACGACTGGCCAGTGCTGCTGTAAGTGGGGTGGAGGAGCAGTAGAGGAGACAGCAGGAACCCAAGAAAGACCACCAGCCAGGCCACGAAGGACAGGATTCCCTTAAGCATGTGCCTCGAAGGCAGATCCTAGGGCCAAGGAAAAGCCTGTGGGTCACAGAGCGCATGCGTGTCCCTTAGCTGAAAGCTAGGCACAGTGCTGCAGGAGGCACTGCTGACAAGGTAATGTGCCCCACATACAGTTAGAGGACTTCCAGTGGTCTCAGACAGGGATGGGCGGGTGGAATTAACTCATGGTAGAAGTGCATCAGGAAGTTCACAGCCCGCCCTCTCAGGAGCTCAGGGAAAACCTCACTCTGTACAAGAAAGTCCAGACAGGAGTTTTGAGGGTTTGTTTATTGTTGGTTTTGTTTAGTTTTGCTCGATTCCCTATACATTGTTTTATAAATCAGAGTTCTGAGTCATCTTGGGTACACGTGTAGATGTGGCAACCAATTTAGAGATTAATGTAAAATAAAGATGACGCTGACTTAGCTAGAAGTGTGGGTGTGGAGGCAGGGCAGGGCTGAGAGGAAATCAGAATATTTAAGTATACATATATGTGTGTGTGTGTGTGTGTGTGTGTGTGTGTTTAGTATATACGTTTAATATATGCACACATATTAAACATGTTCATTTGTATACACCTTATATTTAAAATAAATGTAAACATGTATATATAATAACGAATATGTGTCTATCACATGCGTATATGCATATATAATGTTTCTGGTCCAGTAAATTAGATTTAATATGTATATGCACTAAATATATTTATATTTATTTCTTTTGTGTGGATATACATTTGAATATATATATATATATATATATATATATATAATTTGTCTCATTTTTATACTTCTTCAAGTCTAGATATTGAAGTCTCTTCCAGGCCTTTTCAAATAATGCTTCTATTGTCCATTCATGTGAATCTCCATGCACTCATTAAATACTGATGTTTGAAAACACTGTTACAGTAACACCTACAGAAGCAGGTTTGGAAAGCCTGGCTTAGTGAAAAGGCTAGAGTTCAGGTGCACTCTGGGGAGTATTCAGGTCACAGCCCACACAACCTTGGTATTTTTAGCTGGTTACTTTGCATTTTTTACAGTGGCAAGGGTATGGACATCTCTGATATGGCCTACAGACTTACCAGTCTTCAAGTATACTTTATGGAAATGGGCAACTAAAGAGTTTCAAACCAACTTAGATGATTAAAAAGACACTAACAAGCCCAGAATCCACCCTCTTTTAAGTCTGTTCGTAACTATGCTGGATCAATGTTGGGCCATTTTCTGGTGGTTAATAGAAAACATTTTCTACTGCTCTTAGCAAGCCATTCCTAATAATTTGTTATATACCTTCGTGCATAAGTAAACAATATATCTATTCACCTCGAAATTGCTGATGCATGGCATTTTAGGAGTGAAAGAATAAATATGACCATTACAATAGATTATAATGAATATTTGACTAGTTTACTGTGTTTTCTCATTAATAACACCCACCTATGAGCTGAATCTGTCTATCAAAGGGCTGCAAACCACCCACCATACCTTACCGTTAAAGAAAATTAGGACGACTGAAGGTCAAACTATGAGGTGATTTCCGGGGAATATAGAGAATAGCAAATCAAAAGTTCTTCAGATGTCCCTCATTTTGTCAATGACATTTAGAATGTCAGAAGTACAAAAATCTGGATTTCACGGCCACAGGATACCAGGCTACAATGAATCAGTCAGAAATCCAACCCTTCTGCAGTTTATTCTGGGCAGGAGGCATATGCCTTTTCCTCAGTGGCTTCTCTCTAAACTACTGACGGAGCTTCCTGGAAGAATGATGGCATAGAAAGGAGCTTCTTCTAAAATGCTGGGGAAGCATGCTATCTCTTGATGGAGAAAAATCCTTGTCTGACATTTGCCCTGCACAGGGGACTGCATCTCGTAATTTGTCACTGTCCAAATACAATTTTCTTTTTTTGTAAATGAGCCAGCCTCAAACCTCTGATTGCACCATTTCAAATGCAAATAATTCCATTCCAACTGCCTCTTTACATTAGCTAAATGAAGTCATCAGTAACCAAAATTGGAGAAAATCTTAACACAACTGCCACAAAACAACTTTTAAAGTTTTATATCCCATAAGAATGAAACAGTTATGAGACTGTCAAGATTTGTTAGAGATATCCACCCTGATATAACTCATATTCAAAACAATCATATCCCCCCATAACCAACAGTGGCCAGAGCAAATTATAATCAAAGATAGATTTCTTGGAGGGTGATGATACCATTAGATTTAAGGAATTAAAAATACATGAAACTTTTGAGTTAATGAACAGGGTCCTTAACTGCTCATTTAATTCAAACAGCTGTTTGTTAATGCCCTAAGCAGTGACATAAACTGTGAAAATACTGTTGAGTGCAAGACACTAGTTAATGCTATAAAGCAACACATGCTCTAATATTAAAAGGATTTAATGGGATTAATAGAGAATAAAACATTAACTCCCTATTATGATGCTTTAGAACCCAAGGGCAAATTCTGACTAAAGAGGACTCTGGTTCTAAAGCCACAGAAAGTAAACCCCAGCACTGTACGGAAAATCAGGGCAATTTTATGCCCTTGAAAAAAAGTGGAACCCTGATAAGATCACATCTGTTCCAATCACACACTGGATAAAAGCACTGTTTACTAAAGTCCTAAATAACTAAAAATGTGGAACCCCAACCAGATCCCATCTGTTAAAGCTACCACTTGGATATGGTCCCATCAGAAAAAAAATTCCATATAATAATGATCCCACATAAAAGAGTGGAGAACTTGGTTTTATTCCATCCATTTTGCCTATAGACTTATATGTTGGCTTTTCTGTAGCCATACGTCTATGCAATCTATGATCCCCTCTTCTCAGGGGTAAAACCAAAATTGATTTGAAATAATACATATCAATCTTTTCTATGAATTTGGAGAATTTAACATCAGTAATTGCTCATTATTTTATTTCTTACATTGGACTTAGCTTCATAAGAAATTGATTATTTGGCATAACTCATAATAGAAAACATATAGCAATGTTCTTTTTAGACATTTAAAAGTACATTAGTATTATGCATGCATGTATGGTGTGTGTGTGTGTGTGTGTGTGTGTGTGTGTGTGTGTGTGCACACAAGCATGCATGTGCTGTGCCATGGTTTGTTTGTGGAGGTCAAAGGACAATGCACAGGACTTGTATCGTTCCTGTGTGCTCTGGGGATTTAGCTCAGGCCATCAGGCTGGACAGTACCTTCATTTTTATTTGTTTGTGAGTATACATAGAATCATATTCTGATTCAAAATATATGATTTCTCAACACACAGAGAAATCCATTCCCTATTTACACTCTCTGGTAGCATGATATTTAACTCTACAAAACAGCTGTATTTCATTCAAGATAGACAAATACTGACACTAATACATAGTAATTACTATAGCATGAGTATTAGTAATTAAAAGAAAAGTTTCTATGAAATTAAATAACATTATATGCTTTAAAACAAATACAATTTTTAGAATGTATTCCAATTTTAACCACAATGATATTTTAATTTTCCTTGTAAAAGTATGAAATTGGAGATTTTCAGCTTTTTCTTAAAAATAAATATTTACAGGTTTTTTTTTTCAATTTTTGTCTTTTGAGTCTTTTGTTTCTCTAGTGGCCTTGAACTGAACCTACTAGGTAACTCAGACTGGTCTCAAACTCCAGACCTTCATTTACTTCTTAAGGGCTAAGATTACAGGTGTGCACTACCACACATGGGCAGCATACAAACTTTTGCTCTACTGTCTTAATGCAAACTGATCCTGTTAAAAGCAGTCTAATCATTATACATATGTCTTAATCTTCACAAATATACATGAATGTACTTTTGTTATTCTCATTTCACCAGTGAGAAAAATTGAGCCTTAGAAAGATAAAGCACTCTCCCATGCTTCTTCCACTAATCTATGACAGGCTAGGGACCACGCCACGAATGTCTGTTTCTATACCAACTGTGTGGTGCCAACTTGTGGGCATTCTCAGCATAGAAATGCAAGGAAACTAAGACCAACTAGCTTGATTATCTATAATCGTGGTCGAGATTAGAGGGAATATTTTAGCTCAGTTATTTCTGACATGTTCTACTTATAGAAGTTACTTTTTATTGTTGTTCATATCAGACATGATGGTACCCTGGACATAGTGACACTTTGATTCTGTTTTCACTTTGATCTGTTTCTTGGATGAGCTGTGCATTTCCTTTCACCAGATAAAACAGAATTATACCACTCATCATGATTGTCCTTTGATGGGACTGCCTTACATGACTGAAGCTGGGAGAAGTTGGTGCCAACAACGAGGTGGGCCACTTTATTTCCATTGCATTGTACGATGTCCTCTGGTGCAGACAAGATGAAACAAAAATGTGTCCATTAATCAAGGACTTGAGTACAGAACTCTGTGGTAATGAGACCCATATTTTCAAATTATTCCATTGATGTTTTATTGAAGGACACTTTAATGATAGAATACATGATGATTTATTTCTTTATCCAAAAACATTGAAGAGAGATCCAAAGGTCATTTAAACTATCGATTATGGTAGGTGCCCTCAACTTCATTCCTGTATCAGATCAGTCACCTAGAGTGCAGGGGAGTTATCTCAGGATAATTATGTGCATATAGCTCCACTAACTGAAAAAAATCCCATTTAAAATATGTGAATATTTGTTAGCTACTGCTTTCAAACCATAAAAGGAAATCCACAGCAATGAAAAAGAACAACTTCAATGTTTAAAATGGAAATATTCTTCTTCTATGGAAAAATAATTTTTGAATACATATACTATTTATATAAATAAACAAAAATTGTTTAAAATTAACAACACAATGAATTTCAAGATAGCTAATAAAGATATAACTATCTTAAATAATATACCTAGCCACTTACATGTATTGCACATACAAAGTGAGATTCAGTCACATTTTCTGTTCTGAATGGTGAGTTTAAAGAAACAGATACGAGCTTGGTAAACTTTTACTGGCCACTTCATCTCCCCGAGGTTCCATTTTCTTAACTAGGGCAAAAATCACAATGTAGAGAGTACAACAGGCTGTGTGATGTAGGCATCACAGGTATGAAATGTGGAGCCTGGACTGAGTGGGGTCCTTAATAAATGCTTTCTTCCTATGTGCGCATATGAAGATGATGTGTGTGCTCCCTTCTGAGCACAAGGAAGCTGTACACTTCTTCACCACTAAGTTCGGGTTGTCAGAAAATGCAAAGCTAAAGCTATTTCTCTGTGTGTTCTGGCTCTGAAGCTTGGGCACCCTTTACCCTTTTGGGAATTGATTCTGTGTTCATCTTTTCACTGACTATTTTATGACACCTGTTCTCATCTACATATTAATTTTATAGGTGGACACTGATGAGTTTATGACATTATTAGAAGGATTATGGGAGAGTGAAATATGACCTTTGCTAGATGAAAAAATTTTGGGAATTTCCCAAAATTCATTTTGGGAAAATTGAAATAGAATAAAACTGTTGTCATTGGAAACATCTAAATTTTAATAAAGAAAAATAATAGGGAAGCTAATGGGTACACATTCTTTTGAATGTGTGACATATAAATGAATGTTTTCCTACAAGGAGAGGCCAGGGGTGGCTGGAAGCAAGTTAATTAATCTTTCTGTTCTTTGGGTGTGTTTCCTTTTGGCAAATTAAACATATATAAAATTGTTTGAGGGTAAAGATTTAGTTTCAATAATATTTCAAATAATTTAAGAATATTTATATCTGTGATATTATCCATAGCTTGAATGACAGTTATTTATTAAAAAGCTAAAAACGTCATTGAAAAGGACTTTCATTTATTTAAAAGCAGCATTCAAACACAAGATGTGAGCTATTCTTTCCATTTGAAAATTGCACTTTTCTCTCAATATATAATATCGGCTTCTTTCTCTTTATTGTTAAGAGCAACAAATAAGATTTTTCTAAATAGTGTTAATAACACACCATTAGCAGAGTAATTCCACAAATAAGACTGCAGATAGCATATAAACAGTATGGCTTGCTGGAAAAGAATGCTTTTACCGTTTACTATCCTTATTTCTTTCATTACCAGTTGTAATTTGTAATGATGATATAGTAACGAACAAGAATTAAACCAAACAAACAAAAACTATGCAACAGATTTCAATTCTCTAACCCTAAAAGTTGTTGAAGGCATTTTAATTTCTCAAAGCAAAAGAGACTGTTGTAAAACAAATTCTATTTTAAGTCTAACCTTATTAAAAATAAAAGCAACATTAAAGAAGAAACCTATTCTCTGTTTGGAGCAAGTGGAATTTATGTTAGTAACTCCAATTAACTCTAATGGGAGAAGAGAGATAAATCTCAGATGTATCAAGAAGGAAATGAAGGGGATTCTCTGCTTGAAAGAATTCGGAGAACACCTAGGTGTCATCTGGTCTGAACTTTTAAAACACTGGCAGGGATTCATCAAAAGGTAGAAGATGTTACTTTTGATGAAATTAATTTTTATGCCATTGTGAACGTCAACAAATAGGGAAAAAATCACTGTTTCAGTAGATTTTTTCAAGGGGTTTAATTTTTTTTCCAGATTCTAGCTTATATTGAGGGATGAAACCAGGTTTAAAAGAAAATATGTAAATCTTTTTATGTCTAATGTTAATATCCTCTTGGTTTTGTAGAAAGCTTAAGCAGAAATAAACAAACAAACAAAAACCCATTTTTCTCACCATCACATAGACCTATCCCTTAGGGCCTGTTCTGATGTTATGTGTAACACATTTTTAAAAATACAGTTACACAAGATCTTTCCTCAATCATTTTCTATGACAAGCATGTGGAATATGTATTACTATTTTATAGTTTATGTATTTGAGTGACATCTATGAATAGCATGGCCAGTTTCCTTATTGGAGCTCATTAGATGCCTCCTCACATTCAGACCTTTGGTTCAGGCTCTGAGAGGTCACACATGGTCCTAGATCCTCTCATCATCACCATATCCAACTGTTTATGAATAAAAGTGTAGTCAGCCCCGACGACAAGGCAATGCTGTCTCCTTCGTGACTGCTGCTTTTTAATTTCCCTATAACAGCAATTGAGCTATACTTTGAATATAAACTAAGTAGGTGACAAATAACAGAACAAGTGTCACCACCATCTTCATGTTTTGAGGCACACTTTTGTACAACAGTTGATGTGGTGCAGGCAGAGATAGAATTCCCTAAAAATCGTCCTGAAGGGCAATGATTTTGCTGCTATTGTTTGCCAGATAGGCTTCAGCCAACCACTCCTTCATGCAGTTGTAAAAGAAATAAGAATCTGTGAAAAATGTTTGAAACTCACAGATCAAAGTTCACATATCAAAGATTATAATAAAAAGGAATTTAATACTTTTAGATTCCAAGAATATGTAAATTTATCATTTTGATTTCTTTACATGTATGCTTTTCAAAAATATTGCTAATATGCTTAGGAACGATTTTTAAATGTTTTATAAGATTTCATAATTGAGAGTCATAATAATTTTTAAAAGCTTTATTTAGAGACTGGCTAGAATCTGCTTATATCCTAGGCCTGAGACTGTTCTGAAAACAGTGATTGTAAGTCTAAATCCTTAATTATCTCAAGTGTTTTGAGGAATTTTCTAATAAGGATCAGAACATTTTTAATGCAACTTAGAAAAATTAATAGTATCTTCAAAGCGTTAGCTACCAGCTACTGGGACATGTAATTTATTCCATCCACATATGAGGAGTTGCAGAGCTGAATCTTAAGAAAATGGCCTCTGCTTTCGAGGTAAGTTAGTTTTCAAGGCCACATTAAAAAGGACCAGGCATCTTTTGGCTTCCCCTCCTTCCTTGCCCTCCCATCCACATTCGTTTCTGACACTTGCTAAGACTTATTTTATACTTATTAAGCTACTATTACATGCAGACTGAATGCTTTGTCCTGCTTAGGACAAAGGCTTGCTCTTAGGCTTATATACAAGGTAAATGTAGAGTGTCTCCATGCTTCACTTCCATGTGCAAGAATGATGTCATCACAATCAGACTGTTCAAGAAGCTTGAAGCAAGTCTATGAGTAAGAGGTAATTTTCACAAACATGTGAATAATAATAACAATAATAATGTCCACATCTTCAAGTTTGTAGTTCTCCAATCCATTATCTCATTAAGGTTCCAAAATAATTGTCATTCTGTTACAATAGAATACTAACAGATAGACAATTCAGGAAGAAATGAAGTTCGGCTGCGCTTTCATTATTACAGTATCTGGTGGCAGGCCTTTGAAATGCATAACCTGTGAGATGATTTTGCCTGAGTCACACAGAAATGTATGATGCAGCTGAGGTGAAGGTTAAATATCTAACATCCTTACTAATTTTGTGATTCATAATTTAAAAAAGCCCTTTGCATTTATCGCCAAAGTAAAGGTTACCATTTTAAAGGGCAATTTGCATGGACCATGATAAATTTAAAATTTTAGTTAAAACATGGTAAAAATCTAGAAAACAAGTGTACAAAACTTAGTAGGAACAAGTGTAAAGCCTGTAAAATACTTTACTTCTAAATAAAGAACAAAATGCCAGAATGGATTACTGATCTTTTTAGGCATCACAGAGAAGCATATTAAGAATTTACCTGATATAGCATTATAAAAGCATATACTAGAATATATACATCTGAAAAAATGAAAAAATAAAAACCACAGATATGTATGGGAACTGGCCTATTTCTTTGGTGGGACAGCATCTACTTCTATGGTGTATACCTTGGATGTACTTATATTTTATTGCTGCCTAGTTTTGCCAATACTTTCAAAGGAAACTCTTCTGAACAATTGCAATGCATATTTTGAACATTCCCAATTTCAACCATTTTGGGAGATGCTATCTAGTTCGCTAATGAGAACAGTAGGGCACTGACATTATCTTTCCTGTTTGTTTGCTTCCAGACCTGTCCTTGGTCAACTCAACAGACTCAGACCCTTGTCCACAGAGATGGGTCTGTGACCGCTTGAAACTAATTTGTGTTGCCTGCTTCAAATCCACTAAAAAGACTGTTTAGAATTTGACTCTTAGTCTGTGCAAATGGCCAAAAAAAAAAAAAAAATCCTAACATGCTCCCTGAGACAGACAAACATATACAGACAAATAACCACTACTTTAAATCTTAGGTATGTGTAACTTAAGAGGTGTAGCTTAAGAGACAATTTCAGAATACAATTTTCCTTGGAGCATGTTAAGTTGATAAAATGAGTAAGGGTCAAATTAGGAGGAGACAGAGAGAGTAGGAAAGAGTGAGGATCAAGCTGGAGGATTAACTAGCCCTACTTCCTTCTCATACACACACGGTGAAGAAGTCAAAACTTTATGGAATAGATTTCACAGCTCACACAACCCACTCAGTAGTGCTCAGTAAGTTTCTACTACACAGTGCGGTTATAGTAACCCTTTCAAATGATCTTGGGTTTGGCTAGTTTAGACTGTTTTCATAAAATACAGTCTAAAGAAAAGGAAGAAATTGTTTTTAGATTCTTATTTTCAAGAGAGGGTTTCTCTGTGTAACAGCTTTGGCTGTCCTGGAATTCGCTTTGTGGACCAGGATGGCCTCAAACTCAGAGATCTGCCTGCCTCTGCCTCCTGAGTGCTGGGATTAAAGGTGTACACCACCACAGCCTGGCAGGATTTTTTTAAATAAATAATTTAGTTAAGTCTCACCTTAAATGAGTTCATCTTAAGGACCACAGTGAACCTCATTTTATCCCTTTTGTATTTACATTCATATAAATTCCTACTACTGGGTACAAACTTTGAAGAAAACCTCAGTATCAGGAGCTGCTGATTCTTGGCTGAATTTCTTTTCTACATATACAAAACTCAAAACCTTTCCATCTTTTATCTAAGAACTTTGGTTTTTGTTCTATTTATACTTCATAAATCCATTATAAGCCCATGTGGAAAAGCAATTATTTCCAAGCATCAACTAATTTACTAGAGCTCCTTCTCAATGGGTGTGTGGTTTCTACTTTAGACAACCAATTTCCATAGCAAATCAGGTGGATTTAGTTTCTGCATCTCTGTTTATACGTAAGCTAAATTAGGAATGTTGCCACAATAGATTTAGCTACTGGCCAAATAGAAGGTGAAGACTTGGAAGTCACAATCTCTTGGGCAATTAGTGGAAGTCAAGTCCAGAACACAGGTTCTCTGTTTTTATTCATTCCCTACATAAGGCTATAGCTGAACAGCTGTGTATACAATGGTATAATGGGAAATGGACAAGGTAGATAATTAGATTTTACTGCTCTAGCCATTTTTAGTGCAAATCAATTAATCTGAAGATATTAAATTTTATTACATTTCATTTATTTATTTACTTATTTCTCCCTGTGTTTGTGAGCAGTGTGCATTCCACAGGCCATGTGGAAATCAGAGGAAAATCTGCTGGGTCTGTTCTTTCCTTTCACCGTATGGGTCACAGGGATTGAATGCAGGTTCTCGGTCTTGGCAGCCAGTGTCCTTACCCACTCAGCCATCTTGCCAGTCACATATGGAGGGATTTAAAGTTTCACGTCTGTAATATGGAAATATAATGCCTAGCCTGACTTAACATGAATTCAGATGGAAAATTGTATGTACAGCTTAAGAAGGTGGCTATTGCGGGGGGGTTAGGGGGGTGAGGGGAGTATAAACGCTCAGGAAAAAGAGGCAAGAGGATCATGAGTTCAAAGACACTTTGGGATGCACCTTTTAAAACTTTAAAAACAACCAATCAAACAACAAGAGAATAAATAAAAGATGACGCAAAGATACCGTCATTTACATCTACCAAATATTCTAAGTAGATGTGAAACCTTGATGGATGGACACCCAGCATTCTGAACTTCTGGATATCCAGTGGCTGAAAACAGCTGTTCAGTTATTTTTATCAAACCACTTAACAATGGTTACCTCCATCTACATGATATGACAGAAGGGTTCCTTCCCATGTACACACGGTTACTCACTATGTGAACATATATCCACTGAGAAGGAAGTATAGAAGGTTGGTTTCCTGCTTGGCATATAAAAAGACACAGGATTTATTTTATTTTTGATTGTTTGTTTGAGACAGTTTGTCATGTAGCTGAGGCTAACTTCAAACTCTTAACTTGTAATGTAGTCAAAGATGACCTTGAACTTTTAATGTTATTTCCTCCACCTCTAAGCACTGGAATTCTAGATGTGCATCAGGGTGCCTGGTTTGTGTGGTGCTGAGCATTGAATTCGGCGTCTCACACATGCTAGGGCAGCCACTCTACCAACTGAACTGCATCCCGATAAATTATTTTGCTTTTAATAAAAGGAAAATTATTTGAAAACTTTGACAGATATATCCATACTATATGAGCAATGCAAAATAAAAAGCCTTAAAATTAATTTATTCAATATTTCCTATTCACACATATGCATACATGTATGTACTTATGTGGATATGACCACATGTGTGCAAATACACATGTACACATTTTGTGAAATATTAGGTATTTAGATGCCATATTGAAAGAAAAAAACATTTCAGGCATGCATTCAGGTTAGTCTGTTCAGTTCATGCCCATCCTCATCACAGTGACAAAATGCACAAACTGTATTAATCAAAGTTAGAAAGCTCTATGTATACTTTCCAAGATATTTAAGATTAAACTTTTTTATTTACCAAGTGATTTATTTATTCAAAAATCACATGATAAAGTTTTCTTTCCTTCTATAGCCAGCATCTGTTGATCTTATATATGTGTTTATATGATTAATTCATGCTTTAGGAATATATATATTCATTATTTTTTGAATAGGCATTTTGTATTTAGAATCTCTAAACTCATTTAAATTATGCATGTTACACTTCTAAGTGGAGAATTTAAATTAATTCACTTTGTACATTGTTGCCAATTATTTTTGAATTTAAAGAATGTTATCAATATTCTATAAAATATAATTTTCTCACATATCAATAAAAGAGTAAGATATATTGGTCAGATAAACAATTTTAAGTTCAAGAAAATCCTAGAATTCGAGAGGATAACTTACAAGGTTTGTAGAATGTAACAATTTATCTCTACAGGTTATTCACATTATAAGTCAATAAGTGATTACATGCTGATATCTTAATAAGTAAATATTTAAGAAACATGAAATTTAGCAAGATTCTTGACTTTAAATACAGAGATGAAAGATGTGAAGCTAGTATTTTGTAGATACTGAGTATTGACTCGTCAATATTTACTTCCAGGGTTCTCTTTCCAAGGTTAACTTTGAACCCTGATTCTTCTGAATTACTACAGTTCATGAGACACTATTATAATAAGATGTAAATATGAGTTCCAGGAGCATGTTATTCTCTTTTTTGCACAAGCTTCTTCCTCTTGTGTGAAAGAGGATGTGATCTGTATTGACTATGTAGCTATCACAAGTCAAAGGCCAGGAAATTCTGAGGGATGTGAGTCCCAGCATTATTGAGCAACTGTATCAATGCTAGCAACCACTCACCCACAGATTCAAATTAGTATGCACAAGCAAATCAGGGGTGTTTTAAACACAGTCATTCATGGTTGGGTTACCTGATGCTGAACATGATTGTAACAGATACAAAGACTGAAGAGATGCGAAACAATGTCTCTTAACTGATAGTGATTTTGACCGCTACCCACAGAGAGTGGCTTAGAAATTCCTGGAGACACTTTAGGTGGTCACATACCTGTTGAATAGAGGTCTACAGAACAGCAGGCAGGCTCCCCTGCAAAATGTTATTCAGCCTCAAATGCCCATAATGCCAAAACTGAAAACATAGACAGTCCCCTATGCATCCAAAAGGGCTAAGATTTCATCATACATGGTACCATAACATTGCTAGATACTAAATAGCCAGTATCGCAACTAAAATGATGGTACAGAAAAGTAGAATGGGGTGATATGGAATGTGGTGCTGGCAAAGTAGTGATGGAGTTGTGGAGTTTAGAGGTCCAGTCAAGAGGCTGCTTACTGGAACTTGATTGTTGAGGTTGGGAAAATGGAAAGGAATAAAATCATGACTAACTAACAAAGAAGAATTTGCTATCAGAATGAAGACGAGGGTAACAGGGAGGTGGAACAGATGTATTGAGACTTGGTGGTGGTGGTGGTGGACTCATAGACTAAAATGTAGCATTTCTATGGAAACACTAGATATTTGATGACTTCCGTTAATATTCTGAAAACATTTAGACCTCCCCCCATGGTGAAAACAGAAGACATATCCAGAACACAGTGGTTTTCCTTCCTCTGAGAGTTGCAGTGAAATGTGAGTGATGAGTAACAAGAGAGCAAACTTCTGCATTCTGAATGAAAGGCTTTACTCCTAGAGCCTAATGGGAAATCATTCCTCCTGTTAAAGTGTCCCTGTGTTTGTCCAGAGGGTACGGAAACCATGGCACAAAGAAAAGGACAAACTATGGAGACCAGGAGAGGGTAAGCAGAGTTGTTGAAAGAAATAAACTGGGACGTGGGCTTCTCTGCTAAGAAGCAAAGCAGGAAGATAGCACCAGGTGGAGGTCACTGGCTCAAAAGGTCTATAAGATTTATATTTTAATGAATTTGAAAATGGAGACAGACACAGAGTCTGAGGTCAAGAACTTGGAAATACCAGTGTTGGTCAGCTCTCTGTTACTGTAACAATTAATGATGTAATCAACTTACAAAAAGAAAAAGTTTGTTTGGGCTGGTAGTTTAGAGTTTCCAGTCCATGGTACATTGTTCCCTGCATTGGTTTGGTTTGGAGACTGTGGTGCTGAGGTAGAACAAAATGTCAGGGAGTTCATGGCAAAGCAAAATGGCCTCGTGGCGAGGCTATAAAAAGGTGGTAGGGATGAATAGGGTCTTACAATCTCCTTTGAAGGTGTGACCTCAGTGATATAGACATCCCACAGCACTAAGATGGAGGCCAAGCCTTTGAAACATGGGTCTTGAAGACAGATGCAAACTATAGTAGTATCTCACCATTGGGTGCAAACCAAGACTCACCGTGAACACATGAGTAAGAAACCGCACAGGTCCTAGCCTTAGTGAATACCAAAGGCTGTGTGATGGTGTCCTCTGTGTCCTTGCTGCACAGTGGGCTGGAGGAGTGAGGTGCTTGTAACTGGACCCATAAATATTCTTTGTTACATCTCCAAATTTTTTTGATGTAGCAAATGGGGACTAAATAAAAGGTTGTGAAAAGTATACAGAGCTGTCAACCACAGTACAGCTTCAGACACACCCCAGTCAACTCTGGGAAAACCCTTTCACTTTCAAGCGGTATCTGTGACAGTCCTCCATTGCATTGTTATACAGGGACACCTATGGTGGATAGACCTCATGTCAACTACAAAAGAGGTGACTGTGGTGTTACAAAAGCCAAGTTTTAGCAAAGCTGTGGTCCTGTGTGACACTGGAGAAGTGCTATTATGTTCATAGTTATTCATGAGACTTGATAGAAAGTAATTAGAGTTTTTCTCATTCTATATGTCTTTATATTAAAAAATCCATCAGATTCTTTTACACAGGGCACTCTCCTCCCCCAAGCATGATCTTATATATTAGCTATTTTCTAATTTTCTGTGACAAAAACAATCTAGGGAAGGACGTGTTTATTGTAGCTCATGGTTTTAGGGATATGGTCCTTTATGGTGGATAAGGAATGGTAAAGAAAAAGTTAGGACATGTTATGTCCTCATTCAGGAAGCAGGGGGGAGGGAGGGAGGAAGGGAGCAAGGGATGGAGGGAAAGAGGGAAAGAGAGAGAGAGAGAGAGAGAGAGAGAGAGAGAGAGAGAGAGAGAGAGAGAGAGAATCTGGTCATCAATTGGTCATCGATGGCTTCTTCTCTTTACTCGTGTTCATTTGGTCTGAGATTCCAGTAAACAAGGTGGTACATCCATGCTCAGGACGCATCTTATGTCCTCAATTAAATCTACCTGAAAATGCCCTCACAGATACATGGCTGTGTTTTCTTTGTGATACCATAATCCATCAAGTTCACAAGACCAATGACCACAGTCAAGATTTTGTGTTAAGACCCAACAAAACATATTCCCCAGACTATTGGCTTAAAATAAGTTCAATGACCCACATATACTGTACTCTTAAACTTCTAAATATTTTGTTTTCATCATTGTTGTTGCTAATGTGCATCAAATCCCAACAGGGTGGCATGTTTTACAAACATTTTTCTTGACCAGAGTTTCACTATATTGAGGAGAGTTTTATTAAAAAAGATAGGAGATTCAAGCTACTCCACAACTACCCGCAAGCATCCTGAAAGTTAAATAGCTTGTTTCTCCTCAAATGAAAGACTTAACTAAAATAAGCAGTGTGAACAATCTCCAACTGTGAACTAATTAAAGACAATTCCCTTTCAAGGTTTCTTCACTGGATGTCATTTGTGATTTTATTTTGCTTTCCTTAAATTTGTCCTATTTCACATGCCTGCTCTTTCTAAGATTTATCCTTAAATAGCATGGATTTTAATATTAGAAGCTCTTGATATCCTAACAGGTCACATAGTAAGGTATTTACAAATTGCCAAATAAAGACTTTAATTTTAAGAAGGGAATAGATGCTGTTTGATATAGTGGATAGGAGACTTCATCTACTTTCAAGCCCACTGTTGTCCACAAAAGGCAGGACAAAATGACCACAGCCAAAGCCCCCAACCTCTGGGCTCTACTCTGTCCAATCTCAGTTCCTAATGCCCCCTTCTTCCTGTGCTGCCAAATGCCTCATGCCAAAAACATTGGGGAAAATAACTGTAGAGATAGTGTAAGTCCACATAGAGTCTTGAAATATATTGCGTTTATGAAGCCCATCACTTCACACAATATGCAAAGTTTTAATAATAATAAAACCAAGAAATTGTTAAAATACAATACAAATGAAATTTTTGTATTTCTGAACAATGGAAAAATACAGACTACAAGTAATGCTTAAAAATTGTAATGGAAAGAATTAAGGATTTAAAAAATGGATTTAATAAAGAAAGAATGCTATCCCCAGAATAGTGATCTTGTAAATTGTTTCCTGCCTCTTAACCAAAGTCACTTTCCTTATTAGGTCCTATGAAACTTCCTTCAAAGGCTGTTAACTTATTGTGAACACAAGAAACAAGCAATTAGCATGTAGTATGTTCTGTATAATAATAAAAGCCTGCCTTACCATTTCTTCATTTTTTATAAGTAAGGCTGTTGTATCACCTGTAAAGGTTAAAGTTGGCATCTGAGAGAAACTATTCAGCCACCTAAACCACAAGTAGCAAGCACTACTGTCCTCTGCCTTCTGCTGGATGACACAGTCCTGTCATCTTCTCGTGAGTGCTCTCCGCATTTGTGATGGCCAAAACCAACTTTGTTATATCTGATCATCTTGAACTCAATTTCCAGACATCAAATTCCTCTTGGTTTGAAAGTTTTAAAAGGTTTGGGCCAATTGTTTAAGAATGAGTACTAATTAGTCTGTTTCAGCCCCTGCCATCTGGTTCTTTCTACCAATCAAAAAGTATTTCTCGTGATTCCACTCATAAACCTTCTGTTCCTTCCACGTTAGTGTTACTCATTTTTTTCTCAAAGCTTTCTTTCTTAAAGTATGCTTAGAAAAGAGTTTTAACTTTAAAGTTATTTTCTGCAATCAGATTATGAACATTTGTGTTTACATAATGTCCCCGTTAATTTTTCAACTCATGTCTTACTAACACAGTTCTTGCTGGGAATATCCTCTATCTCTTCTTTTTCAACTGTGATTTTCTTTTCACAGAATGCTTTACATCCCACCAAGCCTATCACAACGCACAGTTTTGACTCAGAATACTGTGTGTGTTTCAGATGCATGACAGAACACGTAGGAGACGCTACTGACCAAATATCCACATGTTACCTCATGTTGTTCAGTCTTGTTGCAATTAGGAAAGTCTCTGTACATAAGCCCTAGTCTGACAAAGTGATCATGAATAGAAGAAACACAAATCCCTTTGGGGTTAAGACATTTAAGGGAATATGCATGCCTTTCTCCCTATGGAGACCAGGAAGCCTTCAGTGGAATTGGTAGTAAGATGATGGAAGGGATCAGGTACCTTTGGCTACTTTGTTCCAGTGACAGCCTGGAGAACCACAATTACCCCTAAACTTGTGTTAATTAGAAACACATACTGGAAGTCTTGAGCCACATGGTTTGGGAATTATTCCTAAACCACACTGAATCAATCCTGATTACAATAGAAACTGATATAAACATGATGTACTGATACACACACAATGCTGTTAAAAAATAAACTAAATGAAGCCAAAGCATTTGAAGAGTAGTCTGGTGGAATCTAAAAAGATCCTGATTTCATTCATAACAGTTGTTAAAGACCAGCAACCACATCAGATGATGCTGATTCCTGGTCCAGTGTCCCAGTGACAACTTGCAGTGCTAACCCTGAGTGCAATGAATGGACTCTAACTTTGCACAGCTTAGATCATTATGAGCATATACTGGTTCCTTCTGACTTAAGCAAAGCCTTGTGAGAAAGGTGAAGATTATATCAACCTGAAAGCAAAGATTTGGAGAAAGTTATGAAATTACATACCTGCTAAGAGTAAGATATAAAATTGGAAAGGCCCTTATGGGGTCAAATGATTGACCAAATTGAGCCTTGAGTGAAGAGATCAGATTTCAAGGGCAGTCGCTTCTTGTATTTTTCAGCCCTGATCTAACAGAATTTCCTTGGGGAAGAAGTGAATCCAAGGGGGTGAACTTTCTAAAGTGTGACAACCCCAGGACAGTGGCTCCGTAAGCACATAGGAGTACCAGATGTGACAGCAGAGAAAGGGAGACTTCAGAGTAGCTTAGACTTAACTATTGGTGTGACCACAAGTGTTTTGAACAATCCTTTGCAGGTGGTGGTGGTGAGTACTTGATTGTTGCTAGTCATGGAGAGTCCAGCTTCCCACAGGAAAAATCTTAATAAAGAAAGCTGTACCTCCCCAAGGAGCATGTTCCACAACCACCCCTTAAACGTGGCCAAGCAACAACCATTAAGAACAATGGCTAAGACATTCTTCCTAGGAGCCCATCCGGTCATACTGAGAAGCAGCTTCCCGGTCCCAGATCTGGCAAAATGCCACTACTCAGAACTGCTGATAGTCAAAGGCTGCTGGGAATGTGGACACCCTCCCTTAATTTCCCTTTCTGGAATTTACTTGTTGATTTTATTTTGTCTCACTCATCAACTGCAAATGGAGTGTCATGATGCTAAGGAAATGATGGGGGCCTGTGCTCTCATTCCTCCAGTCTGAATCTGTCTACCGTACTGACTGCTTATGGCATACCTATATTCCAACTCTTCCTCTGTCAGCCATCGTTCTTATGGAGTCTTGTAACTAAGTTTGAGGATCATGAACTAGTAAGAGTAAAAGGTTTGGGGCGTGCAATGACCAACAGTTATTCAAAATCAAACAAGTCATAAATCAATGGTCTTTTCTGTAGTACTGCCCATGTTGCTTTGTGTACGCAGCACACATGTGTAGCTTTCTATGTGTCATCACACCGCACAGTTCCAACAAACCTTTCTGAAACATGGGGCATTGGGGTCAAAAGTGTTGAGTGTCATGGGATTCAGTATTTTCACTGAATATAGAAGACTTCTGCTCTTACAGAAAAGTAATAATGGTCTAATTATGGAAAACACATTTTTAAATATTTTTTCTATTATCATTCCAGCATCTAATTATAAAATCATTGCATCTTCAAACTATATTGTTTTACAACATTTGATTTTTACAAATTGCACTCTGAATTTCTGCCCTTTCACTAAAAAATTTACTAAATGAATTTTGGATTGGAATTAGGACAGAATTTTAAACGGTTTCTGAAATGGACCTAAACAAATCATTTCATACCATGTATTTTTATGAATTTGTATTTCTGGTCAGTGGATGACTTTATAATTTATTATTATAAAATCAAACTATCAATGAACTCTGTCCAAAAGTGAAGATATGTTCTTCAATAACAAATATTTAGCTAAGATTTAATTCTTTTTCTCATTAGTAGGCAATATCTTTATTAAATGATGAAATAAATGATAATAAATAAACATGAGTTATTATCAGTAAATTGATTTTATGTCTATATTACATATCTAAACAGTTGGGATTGCATAAAATTTTTTCAGGAAGATAAGGGTCATAAATGGAAAACAACTAAACAGTCTTATGGTCAAACATTGGAATTCAAACTTGAATTTGAATTTAATAAGGTAAAACTTTCTATTTGTCTTGGAACATGTCACAAGAGGGGAACAAAGGGACATTTTACACCCAGAAGCACCAACTATACAGTGGCAATGGCTGCTCATTAAAGATCTATGTGTGCACCTCTGAAACCCCTCACATGTGCCACTTCCCACTGGCCAGTGTACTGAGAAAAGAAGTATATAACCTCTAGGTTAAATATTCAAGAGCTTATGTGCTATCACTCTGCTCTCTTTTCATGTTATAATATTTCATAAGACTAAACTCAAAAGAAATAGTCCCAAACATGAAATAGGGTTAAGAGAATGAAATTTCAATGAAGAATATTAAAACTGTTATAACTACACTCTATCCAAACAAATAAGAAAGAGAGAAATAATGGGCAAAAATAGGAGCATTTGTAGATCATAATAATAAAAATGTAAATGACTTAAATAATGTAAATAGTTCAATAAAATAGACTTTACTAAATACAAACGTAACTACACAATGCCTACATGGGATAAGGTATAAACATAAAGGTACAGAAAGACAACTAAATAGCCAGGTCTGAAGGTAAGTTGAAGAGGTGGAGGTCCTCAAGAGCAAGGCTCTGAATTAAGTCTGGAATGTCACAGACCACAGGGACAAACAAATAAAAATAAAAATCTCAGTAAGACAAACTGAAGGGATTGAAGGAGATATACCACGTAAACACCAACACAGGGGAATCAGAACACACATTTCCATCAGACAGATTATAAAAGGTTATGATAAAGGGCATTTCACAGAGATTAAAGTATAATGATTAGGAAGATACTGCATTCCTAAATATACATACATCTCTAATATATCTTCAAGTTATATTGCAGAGCTTCAAAATAAATGAAGGAAAGGGAGAAATGGATGGATAAATCTGTCATCAAAAACAGGTTAACTGAACACCTTCCTCTCCTTCACTGATAAAGTAACTAGACAAAAAAAAAAATCACAGAATTCAGAGGCATTGTGGGCACTCATTTTAACATAACAGATTTTTAGACTGTTATCTAACTTCTATAGAATATAGATCATTTTCAAACACACAAGAAACTTCCACATAGTTAATATATCACAGTACAATATAAGCTATAGTAAGTTCAAGCCGATGAATGTATACAATTTATGTTCTGTTTCAAAGACTTATTCTAAAGTAATGACACTATGATACATACAGTGTACTTAAACATGAGTGAATTAGCAACACATTTCTAAATATCCAATGGACTGGAGAAGAAATTACTTTGAAATTTCTGGTTAGAAAGAAAGCAAGATGAATATAAAAAATGTTTTGACACACCTAAAACTGTGATTAGTCAGATAATATTTGATAGTCTTTTAGGTTTACATACAAAAAGGGATTTTAAATCAGTGAACTGAGTTTTCACTTTAGGAAGCGATAAAAACAAAGACATTTAACACAAAACCAGTAGCATGAAGGAAATAATAAGAACAGAAATCAATCAAACTGAAAACACAGTAATCAAGGGAATTTTGAGTGCATTACTTTCTGGTCGTCTAATTTCAAATGGAAAAGAAATGAGTAGAAGAAAAAAGGAGCTACAAATATGTAACATACTTAGCCTTATTCTCTGAAATATTAGCTATCACAAGTGAGTTCTGTCAAGCACAAAGAAAAAATACTAGTCGGCATCTCTTACAAGAGCCAGAGAGAGAATGATCTGCATTATGGCCTGAGTGTAGGGATACAGTCAAAGCAGCCAGTGGATGGATAGTATTTGCATTAAAGCCAAGAGCAGAGGAGACTAGTCGACCCAGAAGCATAACATTCCTGCATACTGGGTGGATTTCATGGTGGATAAATGATGGGAAAAGGTGATGACTCATGCCCAGTTGTACATACAATGAGGCATTTAAAATACATTTTATCTGAGAATAATTCTATTATGGATGGGGAGACTGTGTTTAGGAAAATGGTCACCATATTTCAAGAGAAATCTTTGACAAAAGGAGCAGGAGACTGATGATCTTGGTCCCCTCACAGGCTCTCCTTCCTTTTATGCAGGCTGAGGTACATGGTGATACCACCCTTGAGAAAAGCAATAGTGTTTCTACTCATACATGCCTAATTTCTGTGATTGATATGACAAATGAGATCAGAAACTCATTTCCCTTTGACTGTCTAGTCACACACATTGGGAAAATGTTCCTCTTTGTCATTTAGATCCAAACAATTACATTTCCTGGGAATATTTTCACTGAAATACTAATAAAACTGGTTACTCTTCTCCAACACTAAGAATTTATCAGTTCCATGCTTTCTGTAATTCTGTTTTCTTTTTTTCTTGGATAGATATGATTTTATTCTCTTTAGATATTTTGGGATGGTGTAAGGCTTTCTTTGTTATAGAGACAATCTATCCAACAAGGATGTTTACTTTTTAAAATACATAGACATGGCTCCTTTCAGCATCCTCCTGACGTCCTTCGTACTCCCATCTTTGAGAAATTGCTCTGAATTTTCAGAAGCTTCCTGTATCGATCTCAAGATCTATCTTCTCACTTTTATACATTCCACAGTTTCAATATTCTATACCATTCAGATTGATTACTTCTGCATTATCTGTCACTTTTTTATTGTCAAAGCAGGGGCTGCGTTCTGCTATCTTGTCACAAATGGATTCCCATGAAGCTAACACTTTCCATGCATCTTGCCAACAGAAATTGCTGTTTCTTGAAGTAAGTAATTTGGAGGCTTTTTCGGCTCTATAATACATAGGTGTAACAGATTTGCAATGTTCACTTACATGAGGGTTTTATTCTTCAACTAACAAATGGTTTAGGAAAAGCTTTTGTAAACATGTTTGCTTTTTAATAATGTTAGTTTTGCTTTATTTATTGTCTTTTCCCTAAAGTATGCCAGACAAGCACCCCTGTTTCCTGTGATGTAACAGCTGATTGGATTGCTTTCTTATACAGCTCTTAACACTTGTGTAATATTATTTGTGTGCCTTTCCCAAAATGGATAGCTATATTTCTGCTATGCAGTCTAAATTGAGAAGATTCACAGTAATCTTACAAAGATGCTGATAGCTCCAAATTCCCTTGGCAAATGTCTGCCTCCCACCCATACTACTACAAAACTGGTTGTTAAATCTGAATTTGGTATTTGGTGCTCTATTTCCACAAAAGCACCACAGCGAATGAAATTTATGTGTCAGGTGTTCAAAAATAGCAATGAAGAGTGGATTTTAATTTGAGAATTTAAAACGGAGTTAATACTTTTAATAGTTTCTAATACTTTTAGAAACAACAAGCATGTTAATTTAAGGAAGAAACATTTAGATCAATTAATACTTCAATGGCAACTATGTTGTCCTATAAATTGAGCATAGCTGTAATGAACATTGCTCAGGTTATAGACATGAGAGCTGATGGGTCTTTCAAGATCATCTAACCTAAAATATTCATTTAAAAAAGCAGCAATTTGTTTAAGGATTCTTCTAGTTTTCTTTCTGTTGCTGTGATAAACACCATGAGCAAAAGCAGCTTAGGGAAGGGGAGGGTTTATTTGATAGACAGGTTGTAACTTATCATCTAGGACAGGGCAGGAGCTCAAAGCAGGAACCTGGAGACAGGAACTGAAGAGAGACCCCGGAAGAACGCTCCTTCCTGACTGAGTTTCTTTGGTTCCCTTAGCTACCTTCCCTACACAATGCAGGCCCACCTGCCAGGGATGGTAAGGGCCACTGCAGGCTGCCCATTTTTATGCCAATTGGCAGTTAGGAAAGTGCTTCATAGACAGGCCTAGAGGCCAATCTGATAGGGTAATTTTTTAAGTAAGGATCTTTTCCCCAAGTAGGTCATACTAAAGCTAACTATGAGAGGAAAAAATATTGAGTAAAATAAAGACAATTTCTAATGCTTTTTTTTTTTAAAAAAAAAAAAGTCGAAGTCACAATTTTTATCTCCACTTACATGACTGACCAAGAATTTTTCCTAAGTTATTGTCTGAAGACAAGAAAATAGCCGTTCTAAAATAACACCTGAAGTTCATTAAATCCCAGACTGCCCACCAATATGAAAGGCAGTTTACTCAAAGTGCATATTTTAAATGCAGTAGGCTTGCAGGCTGACAACCTGACAGGTTTGCTCTTTTGAAATGGGATGAAGACAGCTTATTGTCATATGATAATTTGTAATAATTAGCATGCATAATAGAAGTATCTCACCTTTCTAGAAGAACTTTATTCTCATGAATAAACAATAGGTCCTGCATCATGGGATGGTGCAGTCCATATGATTAATTTATGATGGGTCATAGTCATACATTTGTGGGCTACAAGCACTCTGTGGTCTGTGTAATGCAGGGCAATACACATGGTGTATTGCTACCCATGGTAGCAATAATTTTCTAGGCACTTCTGTTGTAGCAGATCATGTCTTTTCATTCTTCTCTTCAGGAAATTGCTGGGAAGCAAATAAGTGAAATATCGCTGCCTGCTGCTCTGTTGTTGAATATTATTGTACTAGTTTGCTAATAAGGCTGGGATAAGTAATACGAACTAAATGATTTAAAAAACAAGAATTTATTCTCTCGCAGTTTCAAAGGTCAGAAATGAGTAATGAATCCTAGGAGGCTAAAATCAAGAAGTAAGCAGAATTAGTTCTTCCATTTTCCTGGCCAGTGGCCCCCATCACATCTTGCTTCCTCCCCGCCCTCCTGTTACCCCTTCCCACTATTGTCCAGTCTCCATCTGAGTGTCCTCACCATCGTAGTATCGTCAGAGTTTCCTTTGTGCTGAAGATTACATTCACAAATTTTAGTAATTAAGATGTAGGTGTTTGTTACGGTCACTATTTAGGATACTACAATTAGTAGAAATTTTAATGAGATGTTTTGATTTAAATAGAACCTACTAGAGTGAGAATAGGCAGGATTTTCAACACTTACATTGGCTTGCGGGTAGTTATTTAATCCTAATCTATTAAAAAAAACCCACCTTTTTAATAGAGAGGATGATCCCTGTATAATGATAATACTCTTAGCAGCAAGGTACAACAATGGTTACATATTAAAATGAACATTTTAAACTCCCTCTTTTAAAAGTTACGAGATTTAGACTTTTTAAAAGAGGAAGACACATGCCAAAAATGTGATTCAAGAAGGAAGCTGTAGAATAGAGAGAGCCCTCGGGAAAAGTCACTCATCCTCCTTTTTCTATATGAGTGAGAGTTGCTTGCATGGCTCAAGACAGCTCAAAGGGACCATTTAATTCCAAAGATCTAATCCAGGTATACAATTTACTTCAAATTAAACTCTCATATTCATCTCCACATTCAGCTTCTCTCACAGTGTTTGCAAATATAAATGCTATTGAATTGTATTTTCTTTTTTTTTTTTGAGTTGAAATAAACACTTGAACATGCATTCATAGGTATTTTGAAGTGTATGCACTTTTACTGGTAAACTGTATGATTTAATTAAAAAAAACTTCCTAAACCAAAATTCATTACAAATACCATTCATTGCATTTGGAATATATACTTGATTCTTAAACATGCTCTAAACAAGTAGAAATGTCAAAGTATAAAGTATTTGATCTCCCTAAACAAGCAGAGATTTTGTAATTTGATATCTTTGATGAATACCCCCTTCCTATATACATAGCACACAGGTGAACAACTGGTCTATTAGGAAGGCAGGATGTTTTTGTTTGGGATCAGGATTTCATATTGTGGGTAACAGCAACATATTTCTCCTGAATCAAATACGTGTTAAGTACCTCGCTTGTATGAGATTTTAGTTAGAGCCTGTGTCTTAGAGCAAGTGTGTTTCTTTTTAAAGGATTCCAAGACTCCAGCTATTGTTCTTGGTTTGGGAAATCTGAGATATTTTCTAAGCTTCTGTAAGTAACTACAATGTTATTTACTTCACGTTCTCTAACTTCCTGTTTCTTTGATTCTTTTTCTCTTTTACAAAACCACTCAGTTACTTCTGCTTTTCTAAGATCACCAGCAAAGCTATTTTAACTCCTATGTAAGTTAAGACACAATAAATATTTCTAGAAGAAAAATTACACACACACACACACACACACACACACACACATCATATCATACCCGGTCTTATCACATACATGATTTAAAGGAGCATGGCTTCAATAACAAGGTATTAAGAGTGAAGAATAGGAAGCAGAAAGATGGCAGGAAATCCAAGTAAAACACAAGCAATAGCAGAGATAGTTCACTCACTGTAGACACTGGGAAGATAAAAGTCACCAGAGAAAAGCCTTAAGAACATGGAAAGCCCAATTTGTAAGTACATACAAAACACTTATTATATTTCCTGTGCACTATTTCATGATCTACTTAGGCACTTAAGTTTAAACACACTACTTTGAGGATCACCCCCTTAATTATGTGGAAAGGAAAACAGTTTTCCCACCAAGTCACATATTTTATGAACTTTGTGATCATTCCATTTCATTTTTGACTTGTGGCATGCAGGCTAAAGAAAACTGCCTGTCCAGAAGATTAGAGAAATTTGGTGACATAATCTGTTAGGGGTTAGAAATGTACAAGAAAGGAAGCCTGTTGTAGGGATTGTAGCTTATGTATGTATGTATGTATAGGTCTTCCCTAAAAGGCTTAGCTCCTCTGTCTCTAGCTCTCTCTTCCTCTCCTTTACCTTCTCCCCAACTCCACATTTTTATACGCATCCTTCATCATGTTATATGGATATAGCCTTGTGTTTTTGGTGAGCTCCCACACAGCTAGAACAGTCTGTTGTGGCAAGAATCAGCTTTAAAACGCGAGGGTGTAGAATCATTCTGTTTCCATTCACAGATGCCTTCAGGTAGTCTACAGGTTTACTGTAGGGAAAATTTTCTCAATTCTCACTTGTATTATCAGTCTGACCTTAAGTCTCACTCAAATAATATTCTTGATATCATTTTAATAAAGTTTCTGACTGTTAAACTTTCAGAAGATAAGGGTTAAACATATATGTATCTCTGTTTAGTAATAGTTAACTACCAGGCTGGAGTACACATGACACATGCATCCTCTCCATCTCCTACAACACTGGCTTCTTTCTGGTCCATGCTCCATGCTGCCATAGAGCTGCAACAATATGCTAGGATAAGACACAGAGAACTACTGCAATGGTACACAAAATGGAATGAACTAGGGCCTACCTATGGCTTATCAACGTGCATTTGCGTGTGTGTGTGTGTGTGTGTGTGTGTGTGTGTGTGTGTGTGTGTGTGCTTATTGTTCAGGAATACATGTGTACAATGTGTTTGGTCAAATGACCCCATCACCCACCCATACCATGGCTGGCTTGATCATGAGCAGGTCTTATGCATATAGTCATAACTGTTTTGAAGTCATGAGTGCGGTGGCACTGGCATGTCTAATAAATATTGTTTTGCTGCAGATGACCACTACCTCTGACTCCTAAAATCTTTCTTCCTCCTCTTCTACAATGATACTGAGCCTAGAGGGGATAGAGCTAACCGCTCCCAAAGTCTCTTATTCTTTGCTGACCAGTTGTGAGTCTCTGTACTGATGGTCATCTATTGAGAAGAGAACAAAAGGTTCTCTGATGAGGGCTGAGAGATGCACTAGTCACTGTTCATCCTTGAAGAAGTCAGGACAGGAACTCAAGCAAGGCAGGAACCTGGAGGCAGGAGCTGGTGCAGCAGCCATGGAGGAGTGCTGCTTACTGGCTTGCTCCTCCTGCTTTCTTTTAGAACCCAGAACCGCAAAGGGATGGCAGCACCTCCTACACCAGTCACCAAATAAGAAAATGCACTGTATGCCTGCTTATGGCCCAGTCTTATTAATCCATTTTCTCAGCTGATGATCCCTTCTATCAGATGGCTATAGCTTGTGTCGAGTTGACATAAAACTAAGTGGCAATAAACCACCCTTTTCAATCAAAGGTGGTGTCTGTTGGTGGTGGTAAGATGTGTTTCTTAGAGGCAGCAAAAGTATTGATCTTATATTCTAATACAATATATTAGTATGTGATTTTTTTGTTGGGGGAATTGAAATCATTACTATTTAGAACTATTATTAAACAATGGGTATTTATACCTGTAATTTTTTTATTTGGTGGTCTTTTCTTAGACACCCTTCAGTTAAGTGTACTGGAACTGTTTATTACTTGTGACCCAGTGACTTCCAGAGTCTGTTTTTCCTTCTTTTCAGATCGATATATTATTTACAGGATCCTCTACTGTGTTATCTTCAGAGTTACAAATTCCATGGCAGGATCATTGCACACATGAACTCACACAGCTGTGAATACATGCACAAGAACCATGCCAGGTCAGACGTCAAAAACAGTATCCCTGAGGGAGGGGACTGTAAAGTCCCATTCCCTAGTTGAGCAGAGACTGGCAAGTGGTGGCTTCTGGGGGAAAGGCCAGTCAGTCTTCTCCAGAATATGGCCCTTAAGAGGATACCTATTCCCCAGTAGGTGGTTCTACATTCCTGCACATAGGAACATTAAATGGACTCAGAGCATTTAAAACACTGCATGTTAAGTTTGGATAAAATGTGGTAAGGGACATGGGAGACCAAATAGAGGGAAAGGAGTGGGGATACATTTGCACAAAATACATTATATGCATAGATAAAATCCTCAAATAATAATAATAAAATTCTTTGAATCTGTTCTTATCACAAAAAGTTTCATTTTTCCTTTAATTTTAGTATACAGTTGTGCTGGGTATAACAGTTTTGGCTGACAATTTTAGTCTTTGCAAATTTGGAATACATATTTTCAGCCCCTTCTGTCTTCTTTATTTTGTTCATTTCTTTTTGTGGTTCCTGGACACTCTAGGAAGGCTCAAGAAAGGGAAGCATGATACAGGAGGCCATGTGAGCTGGGATTCTGGTGCATGAGGCTTCCGGGAATATACATGAGCCTAAGCTTGGGAAACCAGGGCCCTTTATTTGCTTCAGGAGGCTGAGTGGGCTGGACTACTGGAGCAGATTGCCTGAGAAATGTAGTGGACTTGGTACTTATATTTGTGGTTCCTGGGTAGAGTGGGTAGGCTTAAGCAGGGAAACCAAGGGTTTTTACCTAATGCAGGAGGTTTTCAGAAAATGTAAGTGGGCCTAAGCATGGGAAGCTTGGGTTCTCTTGTTGCAAGAAGTTTTGCATGCTATACTGAGAAGACATGCTTATCAACTATTACTAAAAACTCAACTACTATACAAAAAGGAGAAAAGAGACAGCTGCTTTAAATAATCATATCCCATATGCAGTCAATCAATTCAGATATTTACTATTCTTTTTCAAGAATTTTGGTATTAATGAAATGCTACACCTATCCTATAATGAAGTAATTTGTATTTCATTAGAAAAATAAGTCATTATTGCAGCTGCTAGAACTTTGTTCACCAAATGTTGAGTCATTTGTATCATGTACCAAAGAAAGTCTCTAAGTACTGAATAGATGACTGTAGTATGAAAAGCTAAGCTTGGGAACTTCTGAAATAATAGTAACTCAGTGTCAGGACATTTCTAAGTGAAGCTCGTGACTGATCTCTGCCACTCACCATAAAACTTTCTTCCCTCAGTTTACAGAAAGATCCGTGATCTAAGCCTTGTTTCCTACAAGAGTGAAGTTTGTCTCTGCCTCAAAACATTTGGTTCTCATGGTGCATCCTTGAGGATCCCAAAGACCTTTTTATTATGTGTATTCCTTTTAGCCAGCATTTTGGAAATGAAAACAAAGAAATAAAATAATGTAGTAATTCATTAAAAATAATACTAATATGTAACATATGTTTATGAAAATAATTGTTTTTAATAATAGTGGTATTCTTGTACTTTTTAAAAGCCTGTTTAATATTTAGTTTAATTTCTAAAATGAAATGGATTCTTTTATTGGTTTCTGCAAAAGTTGATGTTTTATGTTGCTTTGGCCATAGCAATGAGAAATCACAAGCTCACATAGATGTTATATATGTGCATACCTGGGAATAGGATGATAATCCTCACAGATTTCTCAGATAATTGTTCCTGGTAACACTTTCTTTGCTATTACACTAAAACTCAGAAAATTGCAACATCTTGAATTGTTTTTTCAATTTGCACTATGAAGTTATATATATGAACTTTTCATAAGCTACTAAACAAAAATCCACGGGTAATGCCATTCATTGGTCATTTTGAAAATGCTACATCATGGAATTATGGAGATAATCTCATTTTTTAATTATTTTAAGTCTAATGATTAAGTTCAAGGTCTTGAGCATGACAAGCCTATGCTCTGGCACAAAGCTCTGAAACGGTGACATATATATCATTATGTAGCATATAAAATTATGTTTGTCAGTATCATACCTAGCTCATCACAAAATGTTTTCACTTTTGAAAAAACAATCACAATGCATTTATAAACTTTTCTAAATTTTAATTTTCATACAAAACCTTTAATTTATTTCACAGATAGCAAATATAGCTTTGTTTCTTTGAAATGGCAGGTCCATTTTGTTACATTTTATGAAAATGTCTAATAAAGAGTTGAGCGTGAATAACCAGAGTGTTCCTTCTAGTTGTTTTAAGTAAAAGTGATATTCTGTAAAAATGTGACTAGTTCAATTCACGAATCCAAATATCCTCAAAGTGCTTTTCCTGGAAATGGTAGACCTGTTATGTCTTATTTTATCACAAAGGATATGAAAGAGACATGCTCTCAAATCTTTAAGTTTAATGCAGTTAACATTTACTACAACACCAAGTACATTCTTGACTGACAAGGCGGGGTAAGGGTATGCCATGAGGAAAGTAATGTGAGTGGTAATAGCAGTCATTACTTGCCTATGCTATCATTTCAGTGTTTCAACCTCTGTTGCTTGAGAAATTTCAGATGATTTGATATTATTTCAAAATTCTTAGACATCCTGCCTGCCCTCCCACCTCAGGAGGATCTTACACCTTGAGAAATGGTGGCTTAGACGACAATTTTCACACTGAGCAAGTAGGAATTAATAAGACAAATGAAAAAAAAACCAGAGTTCTAAAATATATTTACATAAGATAGCTTATATATTAAAATCAGTTTTAGAAAAAGAATCTAAAACATGGGGTTGATACAAAATAGGCCGGCACAAGCCAGAACATTTGAAATGCAAGTTGGGATCACAGCTACCATACTGCTATGTCTCAATGCTGCCAAGATGAGGTAAATTTGTTATTAATTTTACTGACTGCATAGATGCTGAATGGAGAGCATTTATTTGAGTGACTGTATTTTAATAAATACAGAAATGAAATTTAGAAATGCAATTCATTTACTCAAATGTTCACTTTGTGTTTATCATATTTCACAGCCAACATCCAGTTGTGGGTGTTCGCAGTTATGGTTTGATATATTTAGAGCAAATGACAATATTGTCTTAGAAAGGTAAATGGTCACTTTCCTCTCAAAAGACAGGTGGTGGGTGTTGTATGGTATGTAGAGGTATTTTAATTCCAGACCATTGTATCAGGGCTGCCAGGCCATTACACCCACAAATCTAAAGCACTGGGTAAGCTAAGGGAATTTGCAAGGAATACATTCTTTTTAGTTGCTCGGCTTTCTTTCTCCATCAGGCATTAAAATCCAAGTACAATGTGCATTCAAATCACACCTGTTTCAGTTTCTCAAAAGTGCAATTTCAGCTAATTTAACAATTCATTCCTCTTAGGGATACATTTTACTGGGAGATTTAAGCTAGTGAGATCAACCCGAGTAAATCATGCAGTTAACTGATTTTTGATAATAGAAAAATTTGGCTGGTTGGAAATGCTTAGAGACTGTGGAAGTACAAAATGCAGGGGGTCACTAGGAAAAAGTCTGCTTCTGTAATCAGGAGGCAAAGGCTCAGGTCTCATGTCACTAGCTTCAACTGTCACTCTCGAACAATCTCTTTGTGGTCTATTACCCAAAAACAAGAATTAGGAAGTTGACAGGAATAATAAATGCAGGGTTACACTGAAACGTGATGCAGACAGGTTGTTGAATATAACCAGCTCTTATATTCCTTTTGTCAGATTCCAGTCATTAGCTTAAAAGTTTCAGAAAAAAAAATATTTATTTTAGAGGATGGATAGCAGTGTGGTGTTTCCTGGGTCTATGTGTCAGATCATAAGCTCCAGAATAGCTTAATAATATATCCCTCTGTGTTGTATGGGGATGCATAATGATGTAATGTTTGTGGAAGGCATCATTATCACTCTCGATTCAGTTGTTAAATGTGATTTAGAGCCCTTAAGTCTGTGGTTCTAATCCTGTGGGTCGAGATCTCTTTGAGGGTCGAATGACTCTTTCACGGGGATCACATAAGACCATCGAAAAACACAGATATTATTCACATTACGACTCGTAACAGTAGCAAAATTACAGTTATGAAGTAGCAACGAAACTTATTTTATGGTGGGAGGTCACCACAACATGAGGAACTGTATTAAAGGGTCGCAGCATTAGGAAGGTTGAGAACCACTGCTTGACGTAGTTAGTTTAGGGACTACCTCTCTCGATTATTGCTCACCTCAACCCCTCGCAGGCCGTTATGTTAGCGGGAAAGGAGGCAATGGCAGACAATTGATGTCAGAAAACTTTGGCCTAACCGTTAGACTTAAAAATCCACCTCTGCCCTTCCCTGCCCTGTGGGCCCCTAGACATTTCAGTTTTCCTTTTTTCTTATTCTTTTCAGAAAGTCATTATTCTAGCTTTTAATTTATAAATTGCAACTGCGGCTTCGTGCACACTTACTTGCTTCTGATTTCACGCCTCACTGAGAACGTGCTTGGCTGGCCTCTGATCCGACGTTCTCAGTTCAGCATGCTCGAACTTCGGTGCATGTCTCTGTACCTCCCCGAGCTCACCCACCGCCGTACTCTGCTCTCTTCAAGGGCCTCGTTTCTGAAACTCTAGCAACTTATTTCACCTTGTTACTACCAGTTTTTCTGTTGCCGTTTTAGTCTGGAGTCCACTTGAGGGACATAGCGCTCAGTAATCCACTGGGTAACAATTTTAGGGTGAAAACTGCTAGAAGCCCTCCGCGCCTCTCTCCTTCGCTTACTTCCCCCCTTTCTTTCCTATGCGTTTTGAATTCTTCACATTCTTTCTCTCTCCCACCCTCTCCCTTAACCCTTCTCTTCCCTCCCCCTTTCTTTTCTGTCAGAGTATTATTGTATGGATCAGGCTGCCTTTGAACTCATGATCCCCTTGCTTAGACGCCTGAATGTTGGGGTAACCATTTCCACCTTGAGGATTTCAGAGTCATTTCCATTTTCTCTCTCCATAAAGAATGGATCCTCCCTTTGAATAAAATATTCAAACTCTTTTATCCCTGTGTTTGCCCACCCACTGGTAAAATGTTTTGCCCTTACCTTTCTATCCCTTCAGACACCACTGACACCATTTTGGGTGCTTATTGGCTATCCTCAATATACATCTGCCTCTCATTTGTGTTTAGGTCCCTTGCAGCCTTATCAAATTCAAGCTCTGGATTTTATATAAAAAAGGGGGCTTTATTTTACATTTACTGGGCCAAAGTAACCTTCCAATGCTATTAAAAATTCAAGGTCTGTAAGTAATTGTCTTCTTTAATGACTCCCTAGCTACATCTCTTGCAAACTTTTCAGTATCAACCTCTTCACCAAACTCGTAGACCCACTATAATGGTCTCTCTTTCACCCTATTTAGAATCATCTGCTTGAAATAAAAATAAACCTTTAAAGAAAGGAGTGTTGGAAAGAGAGCTCAGCAGTCTGGAATGCTCTGATTTTCCAGAGGACCCAAGTTCAGTTCCCAGTATCCCCTTCAGGGAGCCTGTGACCTCCTGTAGCTCTAATTTGAAGGGATCTGACACCTTTTCTGACTTCGGCACCACCCCACCTCCCCAACTCACACACACACACATGTGCACAGACAGAAATACATACATACACAAGTATAAAAATAGAAACAGACCTCAAAAGACAGCTCATCTGCTTCCACACCCCTTTTTCCTGTATTTAAGATCCTTCTTTCAAATGGTGGTATTCACACCAGGGCTCTCTGTGTGATCCAATTTTATTCTACATCCTTGGGGACTTGGCTTCCTAAACATCTCCTTTGTTCTTGGAAAAAGAATTGCTCTTCTGTTAGATTTTCCTTCTGGGCATATAAGTATGCTCAGGTGGCCCCGCAAAAACAAACAAACAAACAAACAAAAACAACAACAACAAAAATAAAACAACTTCCCATGCTCTATCTTTCTACTAATTCACCATTTCCTGACAGGGTGTATTTTTTGGAAGAATAATCTACACCAAATTTGTGCTCTTAATTTCTCATCTGCTCACTGAAATACGGCTTCTTCCTCCACCATCCATACGAACTGAGGTCTGATAATTGGCTCTAATTTCATTTGGTTTCCTCTAGTATTTGGCATACCTTTTTTCTGTGCAAACCATATTTTGAAGATTACAGTCATGTTATTTGGCTTCAAGTTTTCATGTTATGTTTCAGGCCACAGCTGATCACAAGGTCCTGCAATTCTCAGGTTCTCAAATACTGCCAGACCTTAGCCATCTGCTCTTACCTCTCAGTGTACTTTTCACTTGGTATTTTAATAACTCTCAGACAAATGTTTCCTCAACCTCTACAGTGATTCCCTTTGTGTAGACTTGGAGACCTTTGTCAGTTCTTCCATTATCATGTGGGTTACATAGGCAACTCAGTTCAATGTTTGCAAGGCCGAGTCCCTCTTTTATTCTTTTCTACCTTCTAATAAAAGGTACCCCAACTTAGCCAGCCTCGTAGCCTGGAAACCTAGGATTCAGAATTCCTCTTTCTCAATCACTCATACAGCCAATCTATAACCAGGGTTCCACTGAGTTCCATTAACTTCTTTCTACCAAATTTCTCTTTGTGTTTGTATTTATCACTGTGTTTCTTGAAATGGCCATCATTGCAGGCCTGGAGCTATGGGGACACTCTCCCTTTAATTTCAACTCTGAGATTTTACATACCAAAATTCAATTTCATGTTACTGCCAAAGTCACTCCCTTAAAAGGAGTCAAAACTACTGGGACCATTAACATCTCAAAGTCCATCACTTGCTCCTCTGTTCTTCAAGATAATGTTCACACTCCTCAGCCTCCCACCTTGCTTGCATACACAGCTTTCATTTTTTTTTTCCTGAGCTTACCTATTCAGGAATTCATCTTATTTTGACCTGTTTTGTTTTTTCTTTCAGAAAATACTATCCAAATTTTTCTTACACATTTTAAAAACATGGATAGCTCTTACCCAGTCTTCCAGTTTAAAAACCAAAATTTAGATCAAAGCCATCTTGGAAAAACAGTCTCTGACCCTCTGTTTTGTTATACATAGTTTCTGAACTGTTTGTCACACATTCATCAGCTGGACTTATTTCTTCCTTACATTTTTTTTTTTTGGTCTGGATTGTAAACAGTGTGCAGCCTGAGGCGAGGTCATAGTAACTTCCTATTCAAGCTTCAACAACATTCAGTACATGTTACTCAGCCAAGAGCTATTGAACACATACATTCTCCACTTGGTTGCTGGGTTACTTTTCCCACTGAAGAAGAAGAATGACTGAAATATACAACTTAAAGGACGGGAGGTTTGTTAATCTGATAGGTTTAGAGCAGAGTGACTTACTCTGTGATGCAGAGGAAGCAGAAAGAATAGGAATGTGGGTGCTCTGTTTCCCCCACCCCCAGTTATTTAGTCCAGGCAGCAAGCCTATATGATGGTGCCATTTACAGTTAGTAAATCTGTGGAAATATACACACAGACACACCCAGAAATATATCTGACTGTGTAATTCTAGATAATTCTAAATCCTACCAAGTTGACAAAGACAATCACAACTACTAAAGCACTCAAATACCTATCAATATCTATATATCATATTTAGATGTAGATGTGCAGGTATTCTTGAAGAATATGTAGCAGCACAGAAATTATCTACAATTATATAGAAAAATGCATACAATACTAAATACTCAATCATTGCTGCTTTGTGAAAACATAAAGACATTGAAAGAAAAGAGCATGAAAATTAATTCAAATATTACTGTTTTAATTATGAATTTGCACTCCTTGGTTATTTCTCTATTTTAGAGCAATTTCAGTTAACATTATTTGTTCAGTAATCTCAACTCAATACACGATTTGCCTTCTCATTGAATTATTTGGCCAAACTCCATCTGTGTATAGTTTTCTTATATCTTCTATTTTACTTACTACTATAACACAAAAGAAATGTACCCCAAGTGTATCTTTTTATGGGAGATAGAAGCAATATTTACCAATCAAATTGCTCATGCCAATAACTGCATCAAGATTGTCCTATAGCTAAGTGCAGAGAGAACTGTCATTCACCTCTGATGGGCCAAAGGGACAGCATATGCAAATCTCAGATCTGTGTAGTAGATTGTTCTGAACCTCCAACTTCCATTTCCAATTGCAATATTAGCTTTAATACCACCAATCAACAAAACTCATAGATATTAACTGGATAGAGAAAGTTGGTTTTGGTTTTGTTGTTGTTTTGAAAGAAAACTTTCCTGAACATAATTGATTATAATTATACTTCATATAAGTTCCTAGTATTTTTATTATACAAAACCACAGGCTATGTGGATATTTGCTTAAAGGCTACTCATACTACGGTAAAATCATGCATTTTAGTTTGAGACCATGTATCAAGTGGTTTTATGTAAAACATTTAGGAATATAAATGGGAAGCAATTAACTCTGAGTTTTCAGTAAATGAGACCATGATTTGTGAAGTTCTTCTGCATTGCTTTTCCCTATTGAGTTTTGTAACCTATACAGTCTTGTTTGGGTTACTCCACTCAGCTGATAGCTACCAATAACCCAGACACAAAAGCTTTATTGCATATGCTACACATTTACATCATGTTTGAATGTAGAAAGATGCTTCTTTATTTTCTGTTTATTCTCAAATAAAGGGGGAAGAAAATCTTCCCTTTAGTGCTAACACTTTTCAGTGTGTTATACTTATTAGTGATTGATCGATAATTTTGATACATTTTACTAGATTCAGGATAACATCTCATAAACATGATAAAGATGTGCTTTTAATAAAATGTAATCCAATGAGTCACACAGACTTTCTCGGAGACGTAGATCTAAAGTAAGAAGTTCCATTGATTTTCATCTTTTTACTCTGCTGTTACGGTTAGTTTAGATGCGCATTGTTGTTCAGAATCTCATGTTTCAGTTTTGAGTGTGGCCTGGTGGGTGGTGAATGCTCAGAGGATCCTGGGGAACAGCTTGGGCTCAGTGTCAAATGTGATTTAGTATGTGACTGACTAATACTTCCTATGTATCAATCATAGGAACTACATGGATGATAATGACGAGAATCCATGCAACCCTGACACAGTTCGTGCATGGGATTCAGGTACAATGCACCTTGATGCACCAAGTTCGGTTGTAAATTTCCTTTGTATGAAACAAAGGGTGAGGACTTCATCCCGTTGCTTAAATTGAAAGTATAGTGGGGTAATTTCCTTCTACTCTTGGCCTATGCCACTTGTCTATGACAATAGCTTGCTATCAAATTTAAGACCCTTATTCGGAAGGTTAATGCGAGGTAGGAACTCCATTCAGTGTTATTTTGGCTTAAGGGCATAATGTCACAATTTGATGCATCCTCTAATGACTTTTTTTTCTAAAGGCAGCTTACAGCTTAGACCTAGTTCAGCGAATTTCCTTGTAAGGTCCTTGGAAGACTGGAGGAAAAAAAAAACAAAAAAACCTACAATTGATTGCGTGGCCAAATTTCTGTTCATGCCTGCTTACTGATTTTTGTTCATTTCACAAATAAACAAGGCATGAATACATCAACCCAGAAACCATAAACAATAAAGAACTTCATCCTGTAAGTTTGCTACGGCCAGCAGTTTGTGGCTGAATCTGCTATTTGTCATAAGATAAATGATAAAGTGATTGCCATTTGTCACTGAATACACAAGAGAAGTGCTCAGCTGTGAACCAGTGGGATGCAGGCAAGAGTAAATACCACCATTCTCACCACTAACTTCCTTTAAAACAGTCCTCTTACAACTGTGAAAAATAAAAGTACCTCAGTGTTTGTGGTCAGAAAAAAAACAATTATTCTTTTAACCAAAAGAAAAAAAAAAAACTCATAGAGTAAGTACTAATGGTTTGCAAACCCCCAGGTGAAAACCTTGTATTTACTGTGGCGAGGTGTGCTGCAAACACAGGCCATCTTTTATACTCGAAGTTGCTTTGTAAAGTTGGGCATTGAGTTTAATTTATATGTATTGTTCCCATTTTTGTGCTGCTCAGTGATTTTTAATACAAACTTTTTTATGTTTCTGAGAATCACTGGTGCTTGACGGCTTTCAACTATATTAATAGGGGTATAACA